>JABFPB010000202.1:0-49632 GCA_022817645.1 Ceratoteleas bidentatus
TAACCGTTACCCCCATGCGCGGGAGCAACCGTTGCTCGGGCGTTAGGAGCAACCGTTGCTCCTATCTTTTTTCAGTGCACCCTGAATAAATTCCAAATTTTTTCAGAATTTAATTATCAAAACATTTTTTAAAGATGCTGAATCAGTTGTAGAAATCTGAAAAAATGGGAAAACCCCGCTTTTGCCAGGATTATTCTGTAATTTTTTCAGAATTTTACCATGGAAACATCCAATTTTCGGCATTTTTGAGGTATTCAATCTTTTGGCCGCACCATCTGATTTTATTAATAACATATTATTTTTCCCGTTAATAAGAAATTGTTTTCATTTTAAGGTGTGAGCAAACAAAACTTTTTTACGGACACCCTAATATTTATATGTTTAAGTAATTATATGGAAAAACGATCTAATTGTAAGCATCATAATTTATCTCCTATCCTAATACATTATAAAACCTTTTTGGTTCAGAAATTCTTCAGGTGTTGATCATTCCTTATACCAATTATAACATTTTCATGTCCACAAATAGTTATAATATATAAGGATAAAATCTTTCAATGTTGACTTTGTACAAAAACTTAAGTGCACTTAAGGTGGTTATTTCAATAAGTTAAAATAATAAGAATTCGATGAAACTTTAAATCTGGATTATTTCGAGGCTACTATTTGATTTGACAAATTCCCTAGTATTTCGACTACATAGAAGCGGAGATATTAGATGCTAAAATTGCTGAAAAATTATTCATATAGTGATACTAGCCATGTGTTTTAATGAAACTTCAAAATCAAATATCTCGATTTCTGCATAGTCGAATTTCTTGAAAATTTGACAAATTATATTTTAATATTCGAAGAACCCAAATTTAAATTCTTATAAAATTCTTATTTTTTGTTTTCTCATTGTGCATAAATAATGAACACCTATTGAAATGTTGTATATAACATTTGAAAAACGATTTCACAGAACTCAATGTGAACAAAAGAAATCAAAATTAACTATATAAGGTGGAAAAGTTTTACATAAATCATTAAAATTCCAAAAATTCCACGAAAACCAACAATTGACAAAAAATATCTTTTTTCATTTTCGTATGCAATTAATAGAAAATTCACATTTATTATACCAAGAAACAATCAAACTAATGCTCTGATGAAATAATAAAACATGATTAAATTAATATGACCATACTTTCACTTGGCACCCTATTTATACTATCCTTCATGATATACCCACCTTAACTGAAAATATAGTTGAATCAACTAGAATTTTTCTCAATTACTATTTTGAAATATTCTAAATGTTTTAGCAATTCTGCCTTTTTACGCTAACTACAACATTTATCTTTTTAAACATACCATTACATCACAAAATGTTAAAAAATACAATTTATTCCAAAAATTCACTAAAAATGAACATACTCAAATTGCTCCAAAAATAGTCTTGTGGATACTCAAACCAATCAATTTCCTTAGACTAACACATCTAAACAATGTTCACTAAAACTGAACGATTTGTGTATTTTTAGTCACATTTCCGGCTTAAAAAATCTACTACTTCCACCGAATTTCACTTGAGTTCCTGCACGCACTCACACGCTTTCGACTTTACTTCCGTGCATTCACCTCTGCTTAGGTTCCCTGCCATCCATAAGGACCCGGGGTTAAGTGGTCGGTCTGGGAATTCGTGAAACCCGATGACGAAAAATGTCGCGCGCTCATTTCGCCCGTAGAGTCGACGCGTCCCAAGGCCGCGGTCATAAATTCGTCTAACATTTTCGTCCGACGGCGTTCATTGAAAAGCCAGCAGACCGGCGGGATTACCTTCGGCGTATTTTCGTCGGCGTAAAAACCGAGGCGAAACGCAACGAAAGTGCCCAGATTTTTGTCCGGCGCGCTTTTTGCGGTGGCGCGTGCTTTACGAGCGCCAGATGAAATTGCCGATGAGGCCGAATGAGAAAAGGCCGATTAGCGAGGAAACGCTCGACTTTGATACTTCCTCCTCGATCGCGTCTATATGCACGAACGGCCCTGAGTTACGCGCTCGCGATTTTCCCCAAGGCGAAATGCTCGTTCCGAGCTGGACTGCCATTGTTCAGCAACCGAAAATCCAGTTTCATGGCCAATTTAGTTTTGTGAGTCTCTTCTTTTTCTTATCAAGTTTTAAGGAATTTTGGACTGAAAACGGTGGGAAAGCAAGACTGTAAAAAAAGGTCTACAGATTTTAAACAATTTGAGTTTGCACTATGCACTCTATGAGTAAAATTTACTGAAAATTGAGTAAATTTTACTCATAGAGTGCATAGTGCAAACTCAAATTGTGTAAAATCTGTAGACCTTTTTTACAGTGAAGGTTGGAATTTCGAGAGACATCTGTACTCGATTCATTGTTTAAACAACTCTGTCGATAATTTAAGACATTTTTACGGAAATGATCACCGCGATGGAACGAATCAGTTTATATAAACTTTTACAAATTACTCTTATCGGCAGCCACTCGATCGTTAAGCATTTTTGCGATGAACCGTCAAGGCACTTCAACCTTTTGTGTGACTTTGAAATTCATCATCCATCACGTTTATCGACGCAAAGTTCATGCAGATGATGTAAACTGCCACGAATTTCCGCAATTCCACAAAACCAATAGCGTTAAAAAAACCTCCGTGCCAATAACATTTCCTGTATTTTAATGCTACACGAGTTTCCCGCCGGAACAAAAAAAGGAGGACCTCCAGAATTGTTAGCCGAACTCAACGTTTCCTAATTTCGAGAGGAACGTCTCGCGTGACTTGGCAACGAAAAAAAGACTTATCACGAGGCAGACTCAGCTCTTTTCAAAGTGGAAAATTTGATTGCGAAACGCGGCTCTAAGATAGCCGTTCTATGCCGACGCGATACGAAGCGTTTCGAAGGTCGTCGGCAATGCCACTGTCAGCCATCCCGATTCGTCTTTCCGGCCGAAAATTTGAAAATTTCATTGTCCTACTCCGTCGTCTATTAGCTAATTGAAATAAAACAAGTGAGTTATTTCAACACGTTTCGACACTTTGGTAGTGACTTTTCGAAAAAAGATCTCATTTTGTCTCAGAGAAAATAATTCTCGTACATATTCGCCATACTAAAGTTGAAACCGAAATTTCAATAGAGAACTCCTCATTCAGAAACAATGAGGCAGTCACCACTATGATAGATGGCTCTTCGATAAAATTCGTGCTCATAATACGAAGTTTTTTTTTCTAACCAGAATGTGACCTTTAAATACAGTATGCTAATTTTGCTCTTATGTTTCTCCTCCCATGTTTCTCTAAGGCATGATAAATTCTAACAGAAGGCAATGTTAAACATCAGGAAACTTTTCTCAGCGTCGATTTTTATCGTCGCTTGTTGCCCTCAAACTTTTGATTAGCGGCGAAGGCTGAGACCGCGCAGAAGGGAAGGTTTCACACCATAATTGACGAACGTAACTTAATCACTTCCAGCTGCACTCTGATTCGAATCAGTGTCCCGTGACAATTGTAGACTAAGAGACATTGAAACGACCAATTACGGGCAATTGACTTTCGGATGGGAGTATGGAATCGATGGCTCCGTGTCTGTTGTTTCGTCGCCTCTTTTTCGTCCTTTCTTCGCCCGAGGCTCAGCCGGGCTTTATCTAATCTCGATCGCGCGCAATTCGCCGACGCCTCGGACGACTCAATGTGCAAGGTGTTAAGCCCCCGATAAGAATGATTTTCGCGCCGGTCTAAGAATATTCCATTGTTTCAGCGACGCGGCTATTTCAGTCGCGGCGTTTGCGGCGCGGCGCAATGCAGTCCAATGTACATATTTGTTAAGACCGGAATAGCTCGCGGGTGGAGACAGAGGGTCACTCGAAACAACGCGCCTGCTGGCTGTGGAAGCGCCATTTACGCGCGGATCGAATAATTCGACGCCTCGAGGCTAGTTTATGCGATTTGCAATTTCAGTGACCCCTGTGGATCAACGCAGTTTGACTTTATAAGTCACCGCCTGGTGGCGAGAAATACAACTACATTGAAGGCGGATTCTGTGAAATTCCAGTCAACATGGGCTGTGTGAAAGCATCATTGTTCGCTTTTGTTTACATAACATGGAACTAAAATGACATTCTCTTTGTCTTACTCATTGGGTTTGGAGATACTTATGTAGCCTAGATGGAGAGTTGCAAATTTATAGCTTTATGGATTGGTTTGAATCTACTGAATTATTGCTGCGAATGGTTTTCGGAGTATTGAACTAATGTCTTTTATATAAAAAGTCAAAACATAATTAGGAAAATGGCTCAATAAAAAGTGTCTTCACTCATATTGTGTATAACGGAGAGTTTTTGGCTAAATGAATATTTTTCTAAATAGAGAGTAGATAAATAGATGGATCATCAAATGGCAAAACTATCATACTTATCAGTATCAAAAAATCAAAAATGAAGGCCAGCATTAATTTTATCAGGAAAAAAACAGCATGTAAAAATGAAAACTTTGTGACTTGCAGTTGATAAGACGACTACCCCTTCTGCAGTGGCTACTCTTCCGAACCTTCGCAATTTTGTATCTACGAAACCTCGAAGTTAACTTTGTATTCAAATATATTAAATATATTCTAATAAAATGGTGCTGAAAATTGAGCCAGCTACTTAAAAATGTTTTAGCCCTAACCCCTACCACCTTAGGTTCCTAACCTAGGGTGGTAGGTTAGGAAACCTGTCCTCTCATAAAATCTTATTTTCTTTCACTTCGTATGTCCTTGCAAAAAATGTTAATCCTCCTCTTCCCTTGCAGACTCTTCTCAAGAATTCCCAAGAGAGTCTGGAAAATTGAACTGCAAAATGCAGTTCCCACACCCATCAGTTCCTCCAGTTTCTCAAACAGGATACACTCGAGACGCCTGTTTCCCACACCAAAATTGCAGTTCAACCTTTCATCTCTCTCTGAAGGACGCGTTAAAGCCATCGAGCATCTGGACCAAGTGATCCGGAGTCACAAAAAGTCGGAGCGGTGCATGTCCTTCGAAGGTCGCGACGCTGGAGCCGCTGCTGATGCATCGATTCCGTGGCAAGCGCGCGGCAAAAGGCAAGGCCGACTCGCCATTAATTTTGTAGCGTCGCGTGCGATCCTTCGGCGGCGGAAGGCCAAGAGCATTTTTGTTGCTGCCGAGGATGCCAGTTCGCTCGAAATTACGCAAATTACGGTCCGGCGAACTACGGTCGCACGATGTTTGCAAATTGCGAGGCGGAGATGCAAAGCAACGAGTGCGGACATTCTGAGTCGCGATGGTAAAAATGCCCTTCGGCGGCAAAGTCGACAGATCAGTTTCGCTGGGAAACGAACAATGTCAGAGAAGCTACAATGTATTGCATTTTGGTTCGTGGGAAAGGGAATTAGAAAAGTTTACTACATATTGAAGATGGAAATGGTACAGATGCTAATGAAGATGAAGATGACAATGAAGATGAAGACATTGATAAAGGTGAAGACGAAGATGACAATGAAGATGAAGTCTGAGATGAAGATCGACTATGAAGATGAAGGAGGAATAAACGCGACCTCTAAATATTAACCCATTTTGCTTAAATTTCGGAAACTTCAGAACTTTTTCTATACAAATATATGTTCATCATCTCTATAGGTTGTGACTTCCCGCAAGAGAAGAAAGCAACGGAATTTCACATGACATTTTTCCTCATTCCGCCCACCTCCAGAAAACTACGGTCGACCGATAATCAATGAGGCGGATGACATTAACGTGACAAAACGATCGAGAAAACCGGTATCCGCGCTCGAAATAGCCCCTCGCGGCTCTATTGCGTCGCATCCTTCCCGACGAGCTGCCCTTCAACGCAGTATCTATTATTTTCGAGCGTTCGTCTCAATGCTCCTGGCGCGACTAGAATCGGATTATTCCGCGCCGTTCGTTTGTTGTCATCCGACGGAGACGAGTGAGCGCCACGCGTCCAGTCATCCTACCAATGAACCCGAGAGGTTATTGGCTGCAACCAGGAATGCAGACTCACAAAAAGTGAGTCGCAACGCAGACTTGTCCTTTCTCATGTTTCGTGCACCTTTGCCACTTTTATCGCACTTTCAGCCGAGCCTTTTGTCGACTCGCCTTTTCCGAGTAATCGCGGCTGGAAAACGGCGCAAGTCCAATTTTAGAATCGTCCGACAATCATTCAAATATCTTTTCTTATAACGGTTCCAGATAACGAGGTCATTATCACGAGTTAAACATTAAAGTTTTCTGCGGCATTCAACGGGCATTTCCAGCATTCAATATCAAATGCGAATCTCCAGATTCCAAGCGATATCGACCGATTCAATGACTGCTATCCGAATAAATCTTTGCACAGCGATAATCGCTCTGTAATATCCAGGCAATTATCTTTCAATAATAGTCTAGATAGTCGCAATTGATTTCCCATCGGTTATCGTATACTAGGTTTAGAAGGTGATCTCCAGATAGTGCATACCTAGTTTTCCTATCGAAATGCCAGGGGTTCAAGTATCAGAGGGACTCCGTTTCAAGCAAAGCCAGTATTATTTTCCTCTGTCGCCACCAGCAACTCTGACGAAACCTATGTAGGAGTAGATAAACGTACGAAACCATAAATTAATTGAATCAGTCTATTCACCGTTTCCTTCCAAACACCATATCTGTCTAATTCGTGCGATCGTATCATCGTCCTAAATATATTCCCGGACACCATCTGCGTACGAATTCAACGATGTTCTCAGTTTAAAAAATCTTTGCATCCGCATTCCGAATCCCACGAAATTCCTCGTCGTTTTCACAGCGACTCTGCCACCTCCGCGCTTACTTCGCGTATAATTCACGAACGATTCGTTTGTCACCTGTGTTTTTCCTCGACAATTTGCGTTAACGCGGACTCGCATTAACGCCGATTAGGGGCAACAATATCGACGCCAATGCGCCAGTCATTTTTCCGATGAGCGAATGCATTAGACCGAAGCGCGTTATGTTGTGATGACTGTCGGTTTTTCGGCCGCGCAACCTCGGCGACGTAACCTCTCTGGCGACGTAACGCTCGAGAAATCGTCGCCGCTTTTTGCCGCCTCGAATTCGATTGAATTATCAACGCGGGATCGGGTTTTACACCGCGAGCCCGGGTGTCGTGTGTTGCAGTTCCGTGTATCGCCGACATCCGATGACGTCGGCAGACGTAGAAAATACGAAGACGAACACCCAGGCTGGACCACACAGCGATTTGCTCTTCGAGTATTGTAATATTGTGATAATATTTGTATCATCTTTTTAAATGTTTACGCACTATTGAAGCGTTAATGAATATTTCAGGGACATACGGAGATAATATTGCAGTGATGTTGAATGGCTGGCATAATTACATTTAAGCAACATTGTTCATAAACACAATATTCATAAAGTGGACGCGTTTTAGTTAGTTCCTGTATTTACATATATTATCAATAATCAACTTCTTCTTAAACAACTTATATCAACTGTTTAAACGTCGTTGAACAAAAGGAGGTATTACGGTCGAAAGGAGTAGGGAGCGCCCCTAGCATAATTTTATTGCGCGCGTTCAGTAAAGGGTTATTATTAGTATAATGTTGCTATAAAACATTATTATATAATGTTATAACATTACTATAATATTATATAATTGAACATGTTTTAATAAATTGTAATAACTGTAATACTGGGCACTGGGTATCGAACCTTAGCCTTCCAACGAACAAGTGTATTTCTCTTTTTCACTATATTTATAATTTTATAGTAGTTTTGGAATCTTCCAAGACTCGTAGTGATAGTGGAAAATCGACTTTATCATAACGACAAACGCTTAACGAATTGCAATTCGTTGATCAAACGATAGATTTTTCAGAGCAGAAATTCAGAATTGGAATACTCCTGAAACAGGAAGATTTGGTGCGACAACCGGAGGATTCCTCCTGTGACAGGATGATTGTAGCTTTAACAATCGGGCTGTTAAGAGTGTGGGATTTTTTTTATCGGTGAATACTCATTATCGCAAGAGCGTTTTCGACCACGTGAAATCACGTGATACTTAGGTGTCGGGTAAGCGCGTTATCGGGTCATAGTGCGATCAAGATCTGGTGGAATTTGCAATATGATTAAGACCAAGTCGAAAGTCTGCTGCAACGGGGTTAGGGATTTTACTTATGAAAAGATTATTATTTAGTATTTTTTAACAAACTAACGAAAGCAAGATTCTGGGTTTATGGGAGAATGTTAACAGCTGTAAAGTAATACTTTGCGTCGACGCATTATACAGCGCCGTGTGTTCTTTGATTTTCTCCATCTCGAAAACTAGAAATAGCGGCTTTTCGATAATCAGTTGTAAAATAACTTGATTGTGGGATAAACAATATCATTTAACCGGAACAGGAAAAATTAAAACATTAACGTCACTTTAAAAATAAAATAGAATTTACGTTCAGTCAGAAAAATAATTTATTAGTTCCAAAAAAAATTCGCTTTACCTAAATAAATAATTAACTAAATAATTAACTAAGTAATTTTTTTTGAAACGGTACCAAATGAATGTTTTATTTGGAATAAATAAATATATATTTACAGAAAATAGATATATATTGTAGCAAATAAAAGTACTTCCTTACACTAAATAAGGATTTATTATTTCCAAATAAATCTTCATTTAGCGCAACTAAATTTTTGCTAATAAATATATTTATTTGAGACAACTAAAATATTTTTCTGGGTTTTGTGAAGGACAACGAAAAGAAAAGTATTGAAAATGGACAGTGACAATTGGTTTAAATCTTGCTTCTTTGACAATATTTATGTATTCCTACCTTTCATGAAGTGAATATAACTACAGTGCAAAAGTCGGTAAATTTACACAAGTCTTTAAAGTATGCATCTTTGAATATTTTGTCGAAACTTTAAAAATCAAGCACATGTCAGGAAACAGGGACCACAAATGAGTGTGACACCAGTTACTTTCTCGTCAATAAATCAAAACGTTTATTTTACTGTTTTGTACAGACCTGAACTCGAAAAACAATGGTTTACACAACAATGGTCGGCTAACTGATTTTTTTACTGAAATTAAATTTTTGTACAATACACACAAATATTTTTATTTTACACACCGACTGGAAATTGTTACAGTTAAACTGTAAATTTACTTATTACAGTTTTGATGTACTCTCGCAAGTGAGATTCAATTTCCACTATAAAGAGATCGATCAACAAATACGCACATCGCATTGGGGGGGGGGGGGGGGGGTTCGCCAGTTGTGTACGTAAACATACTCTAAAAGTACGCAGGAGAAATGATCCTCAAATAGAAGCAAATAGAAGTTTCTCAACAGTCCCGTGTAAACATATTTACATTCTAAGACTGCTACTTCCAGAGCAATACATATTGACAGTCAAAAGTCAACCAGTATATATTCCTTTGATAGTCTTGCAACTAATTGCAACTAATTATATGCAAGAGAATTTTCGAAAGAAACAAAATAAAAGCATATTTTTTGGACTCTAACCTCAAAAAGCATTTCGCAGATGTACCGTCGGAAGAAGTTTAATTTTGTAAAATATAAGTGTAAAAAACTTATATTTGAAAATAAGTTTTTCCATACTTATATTTAAAAAACTTATACTTATATTATCCACTTATATTATGCGTAGAAATATGTCATGCGTGGTATAACATATTTCTACGCATAACAATAAGTGGAATGTCTCTGATTTGAGGTTAAAACGAGCTTTATGAAATTTACAATGCGGAAACTAACTTAGGTACATTCGAACTGTAATTTCCCAGTTCTCCCTTAAAATTAATAGAATATTGTGGAACTAGGAAAAAGGCATTTTTTCGGAGACGCACAGGATATTTTGTTCGATACCTGCGTGGAAAAGCCACTTTGAGTTCCCCTCCTGGGTGGGGGAAAGGTTCGTGATGGAGGGTCAAAATGAGAAACTTCGTGCAGGTTACAGAATGGAGCTTCTAAAGGGGGAGTAAGTAGTTATTAATCATCCATTGGAAGAATGTATATTAGCAGTGAATAATGAATACTTTTTCATTTATCAATTTTCGTTCATCACATACGTTATTATAATAATAATGTCCATCTCTGTTCAAACATTTTAGGAAAATTATAATTTATAAATAGTTATATTTAATTCAAGATTAATTATAATTACGATGTATTCTGCGTTATTAATTTATATACATACATATTAAGCTTTTGATTTACCTCTTAAAAAAAAAGAAACAAACAAACAAGCGCACACCTCAATAAATGTACATGCAATAAATTAATTAAATGTAATATAAATTTTAATAAATGTATATTAATTAAATAAATCAATAAATAAAATGAATTAATTAAATAAATAAATTAATAAATAAAAATTCCGCGTAAATTAAATTTCGTATAAATATGTTGAAATGAGTTTCGTATACCAAAGTTATGAAATATAGACTTCCAATATACCTGTATCTTAAAAATGTATGTAATGTAGAAATATCTCTAACAGTGTAGTACATTTATAATACGCACATACAAAACATGAATCAACAGGCACGCGCGGTGACATCGTTGCCAACTTCACAGTCGATTGACAAAATCACCACAAACTGTGACAATTTTACTTCACAACGTTTATAATTGTACTCTGGACATATTAATAACGTAGGTGTATATTTGACATTCGTGTAGGTCGGGTTTTACAATAGTAAGATACTATTGAAAAGTTGTGTCAGTTTACATTTCTAAAATCATCAGTAATAGAAATAGTGGTAATATTACTTGTTAACTGTGAGTAGTTTACAATTTTAAGTTTATTAGAGGCCGACATACATTTATTTCCGAGAATAATTAGGGACGAAAAGTGGCGTTTTCTATGCAGCTGTTGAAAAACATATACTTGATTTTTACAGTACAATTTTTACAGTGTACATTTTCAAAGTTGATCTAAATGTGTCTCCTTGAATGAAAGTATTTTTACGGAGAAGTGTGAATATATCGTTTTTGAGGTTTAGGTGAAAGTCAGTAATTTCTGGACTGACATATGTGTATTCGTGTTGAAATGTAAATATTAGTAGGAGAGATTTGATAGAAAATCTTGGCAAACAAAAGCTTGTATTACTTCGATAATATAATTGTATTTAGTAAAAGTAGTAACTTCATTAACAGAGTCCGGACTTCAGACATTCATACCTGCTTCAATTGTTAATGACAGTTGCTAATGTTAAAAACTAGAAACTAGAAATCATTTAATTTGAATACAAACTCGGTCATATTTTAAAAATGAATACAATGTTGCATAACACTCAAAATCTAAAAATAATCTAATTTTTGAAAATCTTCCGTACATTTTGTTTGTACTGAAACTACAAGAAAATTAATACCTGTACAAAGTGTAAGCAGATTTCATCTAAAATTAATCGTTTTCCCGCATCGATTGAAAAAAAAAATATTTTGAATTCTTCTTAGTATCTTCTCGACCTTTGATAATTCTGCTTAATATTTAAGAATGCAATAAAATTGGCATATACTTCAACCTAGCTCTTTTCACCTTAATATTAAAAATAATGTCAACTTTAATTATTATAAGAACTTTAACTTTAAAATTTTCCATGCACAACAAAGGAATATTTCACATCATTTTATTTTACTTTTTTTTATTAACTGGAACACACGATTGACATCAGCCTTCATACCATCCAACCCACCTCTACATAACCTACAAAAATAGTCCTATTTTTCGCAGAAGGCGTCGTTAATAATACAAATGTCGGTCGACTTTATGTCAGACTCATCTTATTTTCCCGGCCAATCCATTTCAACCATCCATCAATTTTTAACGGCTTCCTCGTTGCCCGATAAAAATTCGCGATTCGCGAAATTGTGCATCACATCCGTCTTCTCAAAAGCTCCCACTCAAATCGCCTTCGAGAATCGCTACCACATTTTCCTCGAGCGCAAATTGAATTAACATAGCACTATTCGGTATAACTTCCCGGAACGCCTTTTCGCCCGTAAAACGATCGCGATAAATCGATTGCGCGTGTTTTCGCTCAATCCGCCTCGTTCCTGAATTAGCCGAATCGAAAGGCCAATTGATCGGCCCCCCGAAAACAATGTCCAAGTCTTATCCATTTCCACTTGTCTTATCTGTATTTGTCCCGGCATCCTCGTTCTTGTCTCAAGTCACACCGATCTGTTCCAAACATCGCTTTCAACTGGCGACCGATTTCGAAACTTCCCTCGACCGATTCCGAAAATCGTTTTCCGGATTTGAAATTCAAATGCCGAGGATTTCCCACCTTTGTTTATCCCTAACGATGAATCAACGTCGAAGACCGTTGTATACCGATCAGGAGGAAATCGCAAAATCGGTGACTCAATTTCGCCGCCGATTTTTTTCTTCGGCTCGCGAGCCAGCGGAAACTGCGAGGAAAATTTTTGCCGCCATCGATCGGCGTATTATCGGTGCTAACCCAGTAACCTCGTTAGCATTGCGCTCGTGAGAAATGTTTCGAATTGTCACTTAGGTGTTTCGCAGGTGGACGAGGTTACGCATAGTCGGACAAATTGATTCTGGGATGGGCATCTGACAAATCGAAAGGTCTCGCGGTTTTGAAATCTGGATAAATTGTATAACTGTGTGTCACCACATCTTCGAGGAGAAGGATTTTGTTCGACGAAATTTTGTTCGGTGGAAAATGAAAAGGAAAGTTAGGTTTAAAAATAATTTTCAAAACGCAATTCGCCACTTTCGCCGCTATTTATTAATTTATTAATCGAAGCACAACAAGCCATAACGCCAATAAAGCGCGGAGTCACGGCGACATCGAAATCCCGATGCCTATAATTACCGCCCGATAACGACTTTCTCAATAGGTCGCGAAACAAAAATGTAATTGATTAAGGGCTTTTTCTAATGATAATTACATTGCTCCACTTAATATTATCGCTGCTCTTTTAACGGCATCGATTACCCGATTATTAATAGCAAATTAAAACAAACCTTTCCTATCTCGTGACCTTAACTGACATGATACATTAGGGTAACCTTATTTCAATACATTTCAATTTCCATTAATTTGGTTCGCGCGTGGATTTAAAGTTCAGCGGCTCAGCCGCCGGTTACTGCGAAGCTTTTCAAAGTTACCTTCGATTAAAAGCAAACATCAACACAGTTACGCGTTTAACCGCCACTTCCGCAAGAACGAAAATTATTCAATTTTTCTTCTTCCAAACACTTTTTTATCTCGTTATACGAAATCGTCTAATTTTAGATGAAATCTATTTATATTATAAATCAAAGATGTTTATGAATCAAATGTCCTTCGATTTGAGTATAAAAACTATCGTGTTTGGAATATTTTTAAATATTCGATTTTTTTCAATTACGAATTTTTTATTGTCAAATAAAAAAGTCAACAATTACAATTTGAAAGATTAAAAAAATCATCATAATGACGTGCTTTTAAAATACTCTAAATGAGTTGTTTTTTTAATGAATTTTTCTCTTTCCGCTAAAGCGGAAAAAACATTGTGTCGACATTCTAAGTCCGTTTCTCCCATCTGACAGACGAAAACAAGTTTCGTAAAAACTCGGGTCCAAGTTCCATCTACCTATCAGGGGTCCACTTTTCGGGGGCCTGACAATTTATCTTCCCAAGATAAATGACACGAAGAACCGTTGTTCTGGGAAACATGCAGCGATTGCAGCGGAACTAATCCACCGCGACGCCGACGCCTTTTCCTCGAAAGTCCGTCACTATTATTTAGGTCTAATTGGGAGGTGCCAACCAAACGATGTTTTCTGCAGCGAAACTGCGCAGTTACCTTTCTTCGTCGTACCGATTTTGTTACAAAGTAACAAGTTTCCACGAGGAAAAATTCGAGGAGATTCATGAGAAGAAGGAGAAGGAATATTTTTGATGATAAAGTTACCTCATTTTAAATTTACACAGAGAAAAGTACACTGAAATATCGACTATGGTACAAGAAAAATTAGAAAAGTATTAGTCATAAGGTATAACTGAAAGAGTCACACAGAATTGTATGAACGTAAAAATTGTGAAGTTATTACCTTTTTACATTTTTCTCTAATTATTCCCCTTTCAAATGGATTTCTGAAATTAACATGTAAATTTAGTGATTTTCCAATGAAAAACGAGAGCGTTTGTCTGATGAGATTTTATTAATAAAATGACATTTCAACGATCTTTTTCTTCAATCAAACAAAACGCGCGTATTTTCCAGGAACTAATTTTTTGCCTATTGATTCACTTTTTGTCGTTCGAAATGAGGAATTTCATTAAAGAAAACCGTGTTTGTTTAAAACCGGCACTACGCATAATTGGTATAATTTTGGACATCAGTTTCCATGTGATCCGACCATGTTGACGAAAAGGCGGATTTTCGGGTCGATAAAAAACAGGTCAGCCAGATGAGTAATCGCATCGACAAGAGCTATTCGCCGGTTTCGCGGTAGTAATTAATTAAAGCGCGTTTCAACGCGGATTCGATCCAATTAATTAATGCGGCTTAACGATGTTTCTCTGAAGCTTTTGACGCCTAATTACCTCGGGGGATCGATTCACATAAATTTTCCCGCCGCCGATCGTCGCGTTCTTCGTTCGCGAAATTCGCAGGCCCTGACCCGATGTCACCGCGACGCGTGGACAACAAATTGGTTAATTAAGTTTAATTAATCGAATCGCTCCTCGCCACGCGCCATTTTTATCAATTGAATTTCGCGATAACAGCGATTGCGGAAAAATTGCGTGTCTCGAATTTTTTAATTAAATTCGCCGTTGTTATTTTCGCGGCGATAATAAATTTGTTGTGAAATTACGATATGTAAATCACCGGCAAAGTGACGCATGGTAACTTGATTTTCGGACGGCGAGGCTTTTGCGTAATCGCGTTGTCGAGATTAAAAGTTGAGCGTGTTTTCAAAATTGAAATCCAAGAACGGGGTTTTAATGCTATGCTAAGCTATTCGTTGAGAAAATTTCGTGACACTCTCGTTGTCGTCGTGCGGTCCGAAAATAAATGAATTTGCATTCAAGTTTCGCGCGAGGTTTAATGAATGAAAAACGTGTTTTTTCATCGGTTCGCGGAAGTACGCGCGTCGTCACGTTTTTCGAACAGAAGATCGATCGAATTTTATCGAAAAATGATGTTTGTCTTCGCCGTACTACGCCTCTCGACGTAATACGCTAAAATAGCGCGTTATTGAAATTTGCGAGCGACACAAACCGTGACGTCAGTAATTAGCAAAATATAATGCGTGAAATCGATTTATAACTCTTCGCTGTGACGTTACGGACGGTGACGTTTCACGAGCCTTTTTATACATTATTTAAGATAAATATACTTGCTGACGAAATTCCCACGCCTCGGATGCGTACTTTGATTTTTAAGGGAAGCCGAAAAAATTGGACATTTGTTTCTCGAGAATGAGATGATAACTTGTTTTGACGCACTTTGGTACATTGTAAGAAAATGTTTACAGAAACGCGGTTCGGAGTGAGTTGAATTTGCGGTGCAAAAAGCGATCCGCAATTTTCCCGCGCACTTTCCAAATCGTTACGAAGTTTTGCAATCGGTGATTTAGAAGAGCTATTTCACCGATCCGACGATATCATAAAAATTTATTGCTGATATCGTAAAAATCAGAACTGAACTGAACTATATCGTAAAAATCGTGGCAAAAAGAACAACGCAGAACCGACTTTCCTCGCGGTTTCAACAGGGCGACGTTACGTCGAAGTTTCGAAAAACTAAGCCATGCGGCAACATCGTTCCAGTTGTTTTCGTTTTTATTCGATCACCTCTCATTATCACTGCTGATAATTGCGCCGAGGAAAATGCGTTCAAATCGATATACCAACTTACATAAAAATCAGATGTTCTAGAGAAAATTAATCGTGCATTATGTGATGACAAAGTTCTCTACAACGTTGTAAGATGGATTTTTCTAACTTCTGTAAAAGTTCGACATATTGACACAACAAACTTTCCTAATGATGTCGTTTTCTCACGTTTAGAGATAGCGATTGTGTGCAAAAGTAATTTTTTTTATAAACGAAATGTGTACATTTCAACATTCTGCCTAACCCAACTTAAGACATGCGAACGAAATGTGTAATATGATGCAAGTGAAAACATCTCTGTTTGCTTTAATTACTGCTTTTAGCGGCTTCCAAACTTTTCTTCAAAGTACTTTGCAAGTTATATAACTTCATCTGCAAATCAGAACGACACTCACTAATCGAAAAAGTTACTTATTTTTGTCGAAGAATTTCGTTAAAATGCCTTTTTCAAACTGTTTTCTATTTTAACATCTTGTAAACAGAATACTTTTATCGTGTAAACATGTAATTATTTGTGAAATATTTTCATTCGAGAGTACTTTTGACTGATTTCTCTCAACACGAATAGAAAGGTGTGATACAGTCAAATAAGTTATTATTTTTCAACACAATACCAATTAAATTTTTTGAGATAGATAAGTACTAATTGAAAATCTGATATAATTTAAATGTATTTTAGTTTGAATGAACACTTTTAGGATAATTGTATAGCCATTTAATATGAAACTCCAAATCTATAATTAACTGACTTAAAATCTATAATTAACAGTTACGTGACATATCCATACAAAACAGAACAGATTGACAATATATTATAATTTTGACGTTAGTTGAACAATAATGGTTATTATGACAAACATTTCAGATTCTCGAACCGTGCCAGTAGAATATCACTTCGATGTTTTTTAGTAAAATATATTTTTCAAAAAACATTGTTTCGTATAGTTTGGACCGTTTATTCCGAACATCCTGCAAACATATGGTCCCTCAGTTGAAAAAAGGATCTAATTCTAAGAATCCTTGGAGTACACTAAAACTGTCTTCAGTCCAGATACTTTTCTCAAAATAAACACGAGAAAGTATCTGAACCTCTGAAAGCTGTATTCCAAAAAAATATCCAGTCCCTGCAATCGGGTTCTCAAACTCACAACCGGAAATCCCGACCATATGCTGTGTGTGTAGAATTCTTGGATTCGGATTTTGGTTAAGGCCAAACATCAAGTCTGCTGCAACGGAGTTAGGGTCTTTTTATTTATTATTTGAAGAACTAACAATTGAGTGTTCGTAGCTATTTTAAAACATTCTTGAGATGTGTGAGAATATGATCCATCTGAAAAAATGTTTAAAAACACACTAATTTTAGTAGCACTGAGTGAAGCTTCACCTTAACAAGATCGGAAGTGAGATGACGAATCTTCGAAACTTTATCTTCACATAGATGAATCAGTTTGTCGGTCTAAAATCTGAGGCAACATTTTTTAGTGCGTAACCTTCGAAGCACTTTTCCTTAATCCTGTCGAATGGTCGTTTAATCTTTACTACAGAGAAAAAGAACATTACAATATCGTGCCAATGTGCAAGAAATATTTCATAAAAACGAATAGAAATGAATTCCTTGTTTAAATGATTCCGAATTCACAAATTTCAACGATAAGTTCTGAAGATCAGAATTCTAGAAAATTCATTGCCGTTCACTTTCTCCATTTATTTTCAAACACACAAACTCGAGTTCTTTCTCTATTCTCTATTCTTTCCAATTCAAGTTATATCGACCTTTGAATAAAATACCATTTGAATGCCCAAATTCAAACTCATTAACCTCCTACATAATTCGACTCAAATAAACGAATCCCAAACAGAATTGTTTCTTCTTCAAAAGACTTCCGAGAGATTTCACCTCAATATCCAATTCTTTTCAATTCATTTCCACCGACTTTTTTCTAGCGACCACTTTTTCCACATATCCCATCGCATCTTTTACAATGCACCTCGTTCCCTTCACAATACAATGTTTTCACCATCCCGCATAATTTTTCACCATCCCGCAATTTAACTCCACTCCGCCGGTCTCCAAACACTTTTCTTAGACATTTTTCCCACGAGTTGAAGCTCGGTATCAATCGAGCATCGTACGCCGGGGTCATTCACTGCCCCAACCCCGCCGGCGCGCCCCAAATCGCCAGCATTCGCTGGCACCGCGAGAAGCCCGCATGACATGCAACGTGCATATCGCAGTCCGTACGATCTGTCCGGCTTGGGTGCGGGGGGACAGACGTGAGGGTCGATGGCGCTTGTCTCGAACGCTTCGACCCCACCCGGCCTGCAGCTATAAAACCTCCGTGGCCTCGGCTCAGCTGTCTCAGTTGCGTGCTGACCGTGCTGTGTGCGCCCGCTGCGGATACGCTCAGATTACGCGTTGTCGGAGATAGTTTCGCGGAGCAACGAGCCTTGAGGAGTCGTTTACTTGCGCCAAACGTAAGTGCCCCTGTCCCCATTGAATCGCGACAAAAAGTGGTCCTTCGAGCCGGACTTTGGATAAAACCGTCCATTAGCGCGTTCTTTGCGGATCAAGGAGGCAGTTTGGTGACCAGTTTGTGCATTGCTTTGCGATAGATGGCGTTTCCTCGCGAAGTGCTCGGGAAAGTTTCGGAAAGGTTTTTTGGATCGCCGTTGTGTAACCTAGTGAAACGTCGTTGGGTCCAGTGGTCGGAAATTTTCCGACCGTTTTCGGCTGAGTTGAGTTTGGTTTGAAGTCGAGGAAGGTCCTTGTTTTGAAGAGACTGGAGGAAATTACCTGGATGGGTCAGAAGTACCTGGACCCGGATATTTGAAAGGTTGCTTGTCGTCGCTGACGACCTTTGGAAGAAGAATGAGCTTGACTCCTCGATTTCGAAGAAGTGTCTCTATTGTTGTCGTTGAGTGAGTTCTGGTGAAAAGGAGTCTTCGTGTCTTAATAGACAGTGTTTTTTCCCAACTCGGTATGGAGGTAGAAGATATTGTTTTTGCTGGTTATCTTTCGAAAGGAATCGCGGTTGAAGAGGATTTCCAAGTGACTCTCGATAAAAACAATGAAGAATTAGCTGCGCGTTATGTCATTCTGCATTCTCGACTTTGAGTGGACGCTTCTTTGTCCACAGCGGTCATTACGCGAGCGTCGCGTTCCGATCGCAAGACGCGACCCTGGGAATCAATACTCGGGTCTGAGGGACCGCGAGTTGCGTGACTTGCTCAGAATGCCATCTTCGTAACCATCTCCCAAAGCGCGTCATTCTCGAGAATAACAAACCAGACTGACAGCAATACGCCACGCTGGCTCCACCTGTCTGTTATTGTTTCGAGCGGGCAATGGCCCTGACAATTTCCCAATTGTTTAGGAATCTGGGTCGCCCCGTTTTTCGTCGACCTCAATCGACTGTTTTTGTTTTGTCGCCTGTTTTGGAGCCGCTGTTTACAAACACTCGCGGTTTGGGTGGGGTATGTTTGTTTATGTAGACGGTATTGAAATTAGAATCGAGGCCTAATGATTCACTAATTCGGTCAGCCTGGCTATTTCTATTAAACTATATTTTGTGATGCTTGGAACTGGGATTGGGGTTCCCCAGATGTCGCTACAGTCGAGGTCGTTTTTAGAGAACTTTTGGAACATATGGGATCGATGTGAAGGACTGACATTTTCTGGTTGATTTTTCCTGTACGTTTTCGTGATACGGCGGTGAGATATTGGAATTCCGATGATTCAATTAGGCATTTTTTATTTGCCGGACATACAGGCATAGTTTCCAACTACTCTGATTGCCGAGCAACTTTGTTCCGCGTGAAACAAAGCAAACCGCAATGATGAAGTATAGGCGGCGGACAAATGGGGTTCGCAGATGAATAATTGAGAGGCTGTTAATTACTCGTTCCGGGGAAAACGGACACGCGCGAGCATCGGCTCGGGAATATAGACCAATCGATAGCGACGCTGCACGGTATAGATTGAGCCCGAATAGGGTTATAGAAACGAAAATGCGGGCTATTTTTGGCGGTGCAGCCCAATCAATTAATCTTCCCCCCTCTCAAGGCGATAAATAGATTCCGATTTTTTCGAGACGCGCGATGCAAAGTGCGCTGGCATTTCGGAAAATAACTTGCGATCGAAGCGCAGCGCCGTTTCCATGGTTATCGGCCGCTTAACGGAACCAGCCTAGCGCTCGTAAAAGCGGTTTTCTTCGGTTTCGCCCGTTTCCCCCATACGGTTCACAGACAGGTGAACATATTTACTTTATATATTCCAATATGTCGTACATATTCCATAACACTCTATGCATAACTCATTTTTTGCTGGCACTCGCTCTAATTGATAATCCCGGGTGAAAGCGAGCGCCGATTGGTCGGATTCACGAGAACCGTGTTTCCTGCGTGGAAAATTGCCGGTTACGCAAAGACCCGAGCGGAATGCAAACTTGACGCTCTGGCGGCGTCGGTATGTCGCGAATATCGGCGCGTCCCCTCGAGATAACGATAATTACTGTCATCGTTACTCGTTTCCCCCCACTCCTTTTTTTTCGCGGGAAATTCGAGTCGGGAAAAATGAGCGCGTCGCCGGCGGGATCTTTTCTGCGGGAAAAGTGTGGATTCCGCGTAAGAAGGTTCCAGAAGAGTGAAAGCGGGAGACGCGTGGGGAGGGGCGATCGAACGGCGGCGAAATGGCGGGAAGTTTGAATTCCCGCGGGCGACCTTGCCCAAGCGAAAAGGCGCGCGCGCGGTCGTGCGCCGCCAGGTAGGTACGGCCCTGCGCCAAAGTTCACTCCCATTTCCGAGGTCATGGACTCGGGCAATTTCAATTCGATTGCGTGCACTGACGTCACGCGCAAAGGCGCCGCAAGAATGCCCGCTATTGATCGCCCGACGCGTGTAATTACGACGACGAAAACGTTGCACGATCGTTTTCGCACGTTGCGGCGCCTTTTTGCAAACAGTTTCAACGTGACTCGCAGCCACTTCCGGGACTTCGGTTGGAACTAGTAATCATTTTTATTTGGAGGTATTAGGTGGGTACTTCGTCATTGACGATTTTTAGAAAAGCGTAGAGAAATGATGTATATTGCGATCTATTCTGGTTCAAACTAGTCAGAGTGGATCATTATCTACAAGTTTGTATATATCAAAGCCTAAAAGTTGTGTTTATGCATATGTGTTTACAGAGTACAGTATCGAGTTATATTTTACCTTGCTACTTATTTCTCTATTTTGCAAGTTTTTGCATTTGATTGGATTTTTGTAAAAAAAACAATTATAACATAAAAATACCTGAAGAATATTACAACAATTTCAAAACAAAAGGAAGAAACTTTTTTTAATTAATACTGACATCTCTGAAAATATGCACACATGCACAAAACTTCAACGAGTTACATAAATAATGAATACTAACAAACAATTTTTTTTAATTTTCTGAATTTCAACTAGTTTTGACAAACTTACATATAAAAAATAACAAAATGTAACAAACTTTTAACTGATTGAAATCTCCCGTAAGATGCTTTTTTTCAAACGAAGCAGAAGAGGAAGTTGGTCGGCTTGACTTTAATTTCGGTCGCGTTTGATCTGTGAGATTGAAATTGATTAAAGGAGTCGCGTCAAAATGAATGGGCACAGCGCGTCTTGATTGAAACCGTCGCTCCGCACACGTCGATTCATTTTCGACCGGGCGCGTGCGCGCAATCGGAGCGGTCGTTCCATTTGCGCGGCCGACGCGAGCGCCTTTTTGCGCCCGTGCGCTATTTTTATCGACGGCGCGTAAAAATCACACGATCACGCGGACGCCATCTCGTGGAGCCCTGCCAACCCTAACGCGCCAGCCAGAAAATAGTCGTGCCCGCGGCACTTAAGTCCGTTTAAGGCCGGCATCTCGGATAGACGAACAGCGAAAATAGCTGCGTCTGGCCTTTTTGAATTTCCCGCCAAAAGTCCCGGATATTCATTGGACAGGTGTACAGTGTCGGAAATCATAGGCGCGTACTGAACAATTAGTTTTTGAAGTGAAGTTTTGGAAAAAGTGTCCTAATTATGGACCACGCTTGAATTATGAAGCACTTTGCATAAACTTTTGTGAGTGTTGAATGAAAAGTTTAAAAAAATTGGAAATTAAAAAAAAATGTTGATGTAATGAATATACAAATAGTTACTAATTGGCCACATTATTCAGTTAAAATGGTCAGTAATAAACTTATCTTTTAAACAAATTGAATTAGAACAAAATTGTTTTATTAATTTTTAAATAATATATTTGTTTATTCATTTTTTCCCTCATTACTATAATTTAAAACTATTCAATCAACCTGTCCCATTTGGAAACCCAGTAAAACCTTCACAACTTCATAGAAAAATAAAAAACAGCGGCTCTCGCAAGTGCAGCTTCGTAAAAAAAGCACACACTTGCCATTACGTCGACGTTTCCTTTTACGTGCCAGCCGAAACAAAAGACCCGACATCACGCGAGCAAATAATCAATCCGCTACGTAACATTGCGCTCGAATGAATGATTTATACGGTGTCGTCGAATTCAGTCGCGGATATTGGACGCGCGTTTTTCCTTTGTGCCGCGCTTTCGGTGCGTCG
The DNA here is from genome assembly GCA_022817645.1 of Ceratoteleas bidentatus. NCBI lineage: Eukaryota > Metazoa > Arthropoda > Insecta > Hymenoptera > Scelionidae > Ceratoteleas > Ceratoteleas bidentatus. The sequence goes on from JABFPB010000202.1 coordinate 22,484, forward strand.
TCGTTTTTTCCCCGCATTAATTGTTTCACGCGGCTAACGAGTGTAGCGCATTTTCGCGCTGTGACGTAAGCGGCGTCATTGATAAGGCGCCGTCATCGGCGCTGGCGCGTGCTTTTCGCGGGGCCCGAAGTCGGCCGCATCAACCTGCGCGATAACACGCGCGACACAAAAAGCAATCCGAGCGAGCGAGCGTTACGTTGCGGCTTTCGTCATCGGCACGCGCGCCGCCGTGTCGTCGTTTGCGACGCCAGATATGCGTACAAACATAAACTTGGCGCGCTCCAAGGTACCCGTTTTTACGCCCGACCAAAACCGCCGATTATTTTTGATGAGACGCGTGTCGCTCGTCAAGAACGCCGCGCGGTTTCCGGCGAAAAGACGGTTGTTATTTTAAAAATCGGAAAAATCGTGGCTTTGTTTCGAGAGGGTAAAAAAATTGTTTACCACTTTTTGGTTCGAATTCGAGGAAGCCGAGTCGCTGGAAATATCGAAATGGTTATCCAATTTTCTTGGATCACGGCGCAAACAAGCGATCGGTAGTTCTTATCGAACAATAAAACTGATTATTGACTGCAATTTTCCGCGATGCAAAAAGCAGGTGGCTATGCAAAAAGAGTTTGGAACCAAAGAGACTAAGAAAGTTTCTCACTGAGAACTATTTTCTGTTAAAATTTACAAATTATGGAGGTAATTGTAGTAATAAAAAAAATAGATGATATAGTAATTTTTCTTAGGGATTTACGAAAATTTACCATACCAAATTGGAAAAAATCTTATCTTATCCCTTTCAAAAGTAACAATCATTATTTTTAAAGGAAACCCAAAACTCTTTTTTATTATTCGATATGATAAAATTTACTGTAAATCTAGGAAATTTTCATTTTTCATTTTTCCATTGCACCTAAAGGTGCATAAATGTTTTGATATGAAACTCCTAGAAGATCTTTTGATGTGCTGCAAATAATTCGGGACTCGCAAGACGACTGTCCCTATTTGCTCGTGTCACGTTAACCCCGAAGAAAATGCAGAAAAGGTTTATTTTTGCGGGTTTGTAATGGAACCGCTAATTTGCACGCACCGTTTCGTTACAGATAGCAGATGCGCGCGTGGGCGATATGATACCGGTCGCGCGGCTGCCAATGACGGCGATAAGCGTGCGTTACTTACAAAGCGAAATTTCACGTGTCTAACGGCAGCCCACGTGCGACCTTTGAGCTCGCTTTTACCTCGCTTTCATTATACATGTAACTGGAAGCGCTGACGTTGATTTCGGTCAATTTCGCACACGGATTGATGAAACTTCACTTTCTTCCTTTGCGATCAAGTTCTTTTGTCGGGTCAGTTTCGTGGAGCATGTGTGATCTATGTTTGGAAGGTTCTAAGTAAGACTGCTCGGAATTATAGAGAAGCAGGTTTCCCTGGTTCTGGAAAGTCAGATTCAGGGGTCAAAAGTGACAATGCGTCAATAGGCTCAATACGACAATAAGATGATAAGTAAAAAAAATAAGACGATGAAAAAGAAATAATGAAAAAGAAAAATAAGAAAAATTTGAAACAACTTTGAATCAATTTTCAAAATTATTGTCAAAACGAACCATATGAGGTAAAAACAGGACGATCAGAAAAAGTTATGATTGATTTTGAAAATAAGCTGTAAATTCAAGATAAATCATAGGATAAAAAGGACAAAATATTTTCTAAAAAAAATATCGGGATAAGAGGTCAGAAAGTGGTCACGAATCATAAAATCTTATTAATGATCGGAAATTTGGAGCACTTCCTGATGCGAGGTAAATTGGCACACGCGTCCAAACAAAAACAGCCGCGAAGCTGACCGTTAAGTCGCGCATAATGGCATCCAAACGAGCGCCGATCATAAATAACGAGCAATCAAGTTAATCGACGTGAGTCAATGCGAGCGAGCATGACAAAGTGATATATAATTGGACGGTGGGTTTCGTTTAGGAAGCGCCGATCGATCACGATCGTCGCGCAAAACAAACGGCCACGAAACCGGGTCGTCTCGAGCAAACAGGGGTATTTTTAAGCGGCGCTTGCGTGTCGCCCGTCCGACTCGGTTACCTAATATCGGTCGTTTCATTAGACATTAAGCCGCGGCCCATTTCGCGAAATTGCATTTCGGCTTAGCTCTGTTGGGAAACCGCAGTCTGCGCCATGCATTGTTTAGCTTTTCGTTACGAGTCTCTTCAATAATTTCATTATTCTCGTCGTACGGTTTAGTCGAACGAATGCACTAAAATACGGATTTTATTTCTGTGGGTTTGAGGGAAAACTGGTTCAATTTATAGATAATCAGTTTTAAATGAAAGTCTCTATAATTTTATTGAAATGATGATTTTTACAACTTAATTTAAAAATACAGATTAAAGTATGTCATAAAAATAATATAAATAAAATTAGAAGATCGGAAGGAAAATAGGAAAAGACAGGGAATCGCAAAACTGAAGGAATTATTAAGATAACAATGCAGATTATCTAACCTAAAAATTCATTTTGTAGGTTAAATAAACGAGAAAAATGTGGATTTTTAATTGGAAAAAATGAGTCACAATGTGTCGGTTTACGGTAAATCGGCCGTCAAGGAGAAGTTGGTCTCCGATTGGCCTCGTTTTTAATGACAGATTTCGCGAATTTGACACGAGGAATTCCGTTTTTTCTAGCCTCTCACGTTCGTGTCCCGTACAGCCAACCGTTACCTTGGCATTCTCTTTAACGGATATGCAAAGCAATTGTTGATGATTGCCGTATTTCGATGGAAATCCCCTCCTGTGCTAATCATATCTCATTTTCAAGCTATTCATGTTAAAGAGTCATCTTTCAAACTGGAATTAGTCATTGGCTCCGAGTTTTACAATGCGAAACGAGTTTTTCTACTGAAAAACGATCGGAACGACTTTGCACTGAAACTTTTCTCTCATTTCGAACCCCAGATTCGTATGTAAATCAATTTTTCAATAACTCTTTTGACTTACAAAAACGTTCTTGTAACATACTTCAGGGAAGTTCGGCAAAAAGTTGCGACGATAACACTCAGCCTCGACGTTTATTACATAATGAATACGTTTACAGCGCATTTTATTACTTTTTAAAGGTCTGCTTTGCGGGTTGCGAACATTACGCGACATTTACGGTCAGCTCGCGGTCGCTTCCGGATATCGTTTAATCCGAATTACGTGGGCGGTTTGCCCGGGAGACCTTTCCGCGCAACTTTTTCGGCGACATTATCGACATTGCAAACAATTCTGCGCGAGTTTCCGCGACTAGAAACTCGCGCTTGCATAATACGCAAGTCGCTACTATAAATGCAGTCCAGAGACTTCTACTCCCGGTGCAAAGATCAAACTTTTCACAATTCTTGGAACTGAACGACTTTTTATACGCAATTTCTTTGCCAGACAGTTCGACGCGAATTACGCGCTAATCGATTTTCCGGAAAAACGACCGCATACAGAGAAAATTGGTGGAAATGCGTTTCGCATATGGCGACACGTGTCGTTCGACTTTTGTCGCGAGTTCGGTTGATTTGACATTCATGTTTAACTGCCCACAAAGTCGTTTGCGAAATTAACTTCGTCGGAAATTTCGGGGAATCCGGTTCTCGGCGGGGAATTCCTCGGTTTAGTAAAGGTCAAAACTCGCCGAAAGTGAGTTCGATCCGATTTTTCGGGCCATTCGAGAAACTAGTTCACGGACGAGACGACCTCGGAAATAAGTTCGCCAGTACGCGGAATCCAATGTCACGGACGTGCACAATGCTTGCGTGCGTCGCGCGATGAAATTAAATGAGCTGCGCATAATTTTTCGAAGACGAAAGTCGTTCGACACTTTCCTAGTCAATGCCCCACTTTTATCTCTGTCAAATAATTGCTAATTTCCCGACAAAATTTCAATTTTTTACTCAGAAACTTTACTCAGAATCCACAAAACTTGTATCAAACAGTAAAAGAATTGTCGAACTGAGAAAAGCAGATTAACACTAAAATTGAAAAGAAAACTAATTTGCAGTGCCCTTTAAAGTATATCCTTGAAAATTACGTAAGAAAAGAATATCTAGAACATATTTACTATTATTAAATTCGTGCTTTAAACTTCAAGTTTTATTATAGTAACAGTTTTACTATTTCATTTTATAAATTGACATTCATTTATTTAATCATTTACGGGTTTTCTAAATTGAAAATCGATGAAAATTTGTCTACGAAAATGGAATGGCGAATGATTCATTGTCTTTTCATAGAACGGTGGCAGCAAAGTGTCGGGGTGAAACGAACGATCGTTAAATTGTTTTCGCTAACAAAATGTCTAGTCCTCGAACGCTCCATTGAGCGAGCGTACTTGAAGCGAGGTCGGGGCTTTCTTCAAGAGAAAGCGAAAGTCGAGTGTCGCAGTGAGATTCAATGACGAAACGGCCTCTAGAGCATCTTGTGTATTTCAGCATAATTCAGGGCGTCCGCAAAGAGATTTAGTGAAAGGGTGGGACCGCTTGATAGATTAAGTGATTTTCGCTGTTCGCCGTTGGACAATGTAGCTAAACGAGTCTTCTTTTGTTTCAGTTGACGAATTATCCAGAAGCATGTCGGCTACTTCTGTCCAGACCTCCGGCAGTGAGACGTTAAACAGAAAGAAGTAAGTTAATCGATTCAACCTTTTCATTTTTAGATTCCCAATCGAGTATTTTTACAACAACATTTTATGTTACATTTGAAGTCAGGAATTTTTTTTATTTGAGGTAGCTAATATTTCATAAAATAAAATATAAGCCCAATAGAATATTAGTACAGTATTTAAAAAATGTAATAAACTCTATGTTTTCATTGTTTCGAATTAAATTAAAATAAATATTTTTCATTTTGGCCCCGTCAACTACACAAAGTTTAAAACATATACATTGTTCTATCGAAACTTCAAGATTAAACACTGAAATTTGATAAATATTCCTGCATTTGACAGATCTAATTTAACCAATGTTTAATAACAATTTCAACTTCCTAAATGGAAATTCTCAGAGAAATTGGTTTCAATACAAGTAAATTGAACTCCCATTGCCATTTTAAAAATGAAAATACAAAAATTATATTTTATTTTTGAAGCGAAATCTTGTTTCAATCGAAAAGTGTCTACGCTAAACTTCCGCAACGAATCGGACCTGCGTCGTATTTTTCAATTCAAATCGCAATAAGTTACGGATAAAATCTCGCATGTCCTCCTAATCCGGCGTGAACCAGGAAACTCTAGAAATCGGCGCGTGCGTTCCGCCGCGCCAATTTCCCGCGGAATCGGCGCGCGACTCTTTATCGCGTGAGAGCGCACGCGGACTACCGCGTCGAGTTGGCTTTATCGGTAATTTTTGAAAATGCGTGCAAATCATTATGCGCGATTACCGCGTTATGCAATAATTCAAGCGATGCCGCGAGCATTGCGTAACGGACTTTGCGCCGACACAATTAATTGTCTGCTAATTGCGTTTGTGCGCAGCATCTAACGCAAAATTCTTTCGACCTACATTCCTATCCTAGATTCGAGTGGAAACGATTAATCGAAAATCGCCTCGAATCAAGATCGTTCTCGTTCATTTATCTTTCTGTACAAACGATTTTTCTCAAATTCAATAAATACCATTTTTGAATACACTAATTTAAATTTGAAATTTTTCTGAAATAAATAAGAAACAAAATCATTTTTAAACGAAGAGAGTATTTTTAACTTTAAATTATTAAACAATTAAAAGCTATTTAAAGAACAATTAGAGATGAAAACATTGTACAATTTTACGATTAAAAAAATGATGAGAAAATTAGAAGAGGTTGCTAACATAATTATTGGGTTTTCAGAAGCTTGTCGTTGACTTCCTGTCAAAATCTGGACGACTGCGGTCAAGAGTTCACGATGGAGGAATCGCACCCGCAGTACCAAGACACAACCATACTTACCATCGAGGAGTTGCGAGCTCAGCTCTACTCTTGCTTTACGTAAGTTGGCAAAATCGGAGCCTAACGTCAAACAAAGATCGATCTCTGTTATCGCGCAAAGCAAACTGATTCGCATGCAAACGCTCGAGCGGATGATTTACTTTTTGATTTGTTGCACGCAATAAATCAGAACGTCATCGTCGCTCGTTCATTGAAACGATTAACGTGGCGCTCTAAGAAAAAACACGTCGAAGAAGTCGACATCCTCCGTTTCGCCATTTCTAGTAACAGTGCCCAACAATCCTTTTCTGAACCTACTCGTTTTTCTTTTCAACAAAAAATCACTGTAAATTTTATTTAATCACATTGGTTTGCTTTTTTCGTCTTTGCATCACTCTGAGTAATTCGAATTGCGTTCCGTTTCCAACAAAAAGGATTATTTTCATCAACTTTAATTTTCCTTTAGATTACATTCGTTTTTGCGCGAATTGCATTTTGAATCTTATTCATAAGAATTTTCAATTTCAAGCGAATTACACTTTTTTTAAATTGGCTCAATCAAAACATTGGGATTTGACAAAAAACCTGGAATTCCAAGGAAAATCGGCATTGCAATTGAAGCGGCAATTTTCGAACGTAGCATCGCAGTTGGATATAATTTCCTTGTCCTAGATATCGACGGTGTGGTGTACGCGCGCGTGCTCACGTTGCACAATGCGAATCCGCGGAACAGGACAATGAAATCCAGTGCGATCTAGCGCGAGACAATTAATGTCTCGCGTCGATTAAGTGACGACTGGCCGACGCGGTTCTCGGTCCTTTTTTTTCGACGCGCTTTTCGCTTCAATTGCCGCGCCGTGATTCCGACGGGTATTTTTATTATCGGATTATCGATCATCCGCAAACGTCTGTTCAACTTATTATACTTATAACAATTTTATTTATAACATTCATTATAAATGTGGCGCGCAGTTGCCACAGGCTAGCCAGATCGAACGATTCGACAATGTTTTTAAGTAAAGCTCTACGAAGTTACGAAACTTTCTTACGAATCTTACAGTAATTAGATTCCTATTTATAGATGTTTGCCGTTTCTGGAATCAGTTAAGAAAATGATTTTATTTAATACTGTAAAAGTTTTAATTGATATCACAAACGTTTTCAGTTAAAATCTTAAAAGGAATCTGAATCGTCAAATAAAAAAGAAAATTATGAGAAGATTCTTTAAGTTTGAATTCAACAAATATTCCACCTTGACTACTAAAACACTCTTCATCATTCCCTTTTGCCAAAACAATTATAGCATGCAAAAAAAATTTCGACGAATTTCACTGTCAATTTGTCGCGAATAATCGAATCCACGTGGCATGGCTATAACAATAATAATGAAAAAACTGAATTTGCGTTTCAGATGCGGCGTCTCGTGGGGCGAGGAGCACGTTTCTCTCGACTGCCGGGAGTGCGGTGGATATTCGCTCGAGAGACCGTGTCCCTTATGCGACGGCCGGTGTCGTAACTTGTGGAAACGCGACCTTAGTGTGGTAATTGCCGAACATTTTAAATATACCCGCGCATTTTTCCCTATTTATACGCCGCCGCCACTGCCATTACCAATCGCTCTCCATTTCGTCCCAATCGTTCGTTTCCCGGAAAATCGTCCACCGTGAAGGAGAACACAATCCACCTTCCGCCATGGAAAAACGCAAACTCACCCATAAAAAGCGCACTTTCGTCGCCATTTTCTCACAGAACTTCGGACTCGCTTGCGGCGCATTAGCATTCACGACAATGAACATGACCTATGGTTTTTTGTCGGCAATTAAACGCGCGCGTTTTGAAATTCAAATCGCCCCGCGAAACGGAAAGGTTGCCGCTTATCGATTCCGACGCAAAAACCCGGTCGCGGATTCGCCCCGGCGAGTCGTTGACTGCACGGTTTTCGGCCGGCCGATTTGCATCACAAAGATCGCCTCTTGACCCCGTTCGACGTCCGAATATGTTTTTCCAATCCTTTCGTCTTCGTCGGCAATCGATTTCTTTTGTTTCGCTCTTCAAATCAATTTTTCACGCGATGGGTTGGAGTAGTTCCACCGGGCTCCGATAGGGGGACGCGGGTTACTATTTTGCTAGGACGATTGCGTAATAGCGTTGCGTGTTATCTCAGGTGCGGATTTCTCAGGCGGTTCATGTGAGGCAGATATTGGATGTTAGTTGTTGCATAACGGCATTTCACTTGCAAAATTCGCGATTGCCCGGTGGGGATGTAATTGTCAAAGTAATTGATGGATCGTTTTTTAGAAGATTTGCGCAACGCCGGGAGAGTTTAATGATTGACGTGATTCGACAGTATCGTAATGGAATCGCTATTAAATTGTAATTACATGTCATCCACATTGTAAAAAGTAGTGTTTTATTTCAAAACGCTTTTGTCGTCGATCTTAAATCGGCTTTAAGTGGCTTGGATGTTTGCGTGTTTGCATGCAAAACGATTCAAGTGATTTAGTTTAAAAGGTTTTGAAATTGTACGCAACGCAAATGGAGAAACTTATTAATTGTAAAATTTATCACACTATTTTGAGATCGTGATGTAATGTGTTCTTTTTCGACAGATTTGTTGTAACTTGAACGCGATGCATGAGACGTTTTTGATAGTGTGGTAAATTGGACTTTGGTAAGGGTGAAGTTTAGTGGTACAGTTTTTGTGCGTTGATGTTTTTACGTTTTAATGGCTGTAATTTGATATTGCGTACGGACGATTTTCACATATTTATATATAGCCCGGATTACATATCTCCAGACATCGTAAATCTTTCAACGATCCTCCTTCATACTCAAATTATTCAAACTTCACAAAACAGTTTATCACTTCGTTTACTTTTATTCGACATGGTAAAGATTATTCATTTTACTTAATGAACAATCGTTACTCAGCTGAATTAACCCTTCATGTGCCAGGAGTATTGTTAAAATTGCATTTTTTCATATTTATATTCAGTACCATTTCAGTTTATAGAACAAGTAAATTCGCGAAAAGCTTTTTTAAAAACATTTCACTCAGAAAAATGTTTTGCCAATCAATAAGTTAACTTTAATCTACACTGGAAAAAATAAAGCATCGCTTAGTTGTGTTCATCAGTACTGTCTCACAAATTATATTGCAGCATTAAAATCAGTGCTAATTTTGCATTTGTAACCCATTCAAAAGAAAAACTTTGCCTCAATGAGAAACAATCTAAATCTGTAAAGGCTTGACTTTGAAACAGTCTTTTTCAGTTACTATTGCTTCCCATTCTCTGCCACCAATACAAAATTAGTGTTGGCTGTCTTTACTGGTGACAAAAATAGTAGCGGTGGCGCTATATCAGTGGCTCATTTTTCCCAGTGTAGTATATTTCATCTAGTTGACTCATCACAAATTGGATTAATCGAACATTTTGTTTCGTCACAAAACAAATATCTATTACGTGCATGATGTACGTATACACTGTGTATAAAGAATATACAACACTCTGATATTTTTGTCATATCCTTCGTTAGGGAAATCAGTTTGGAAATAGTCTTAATAAAACCTGGACGATGATCGTGACCGAATTCTAGAATTAATTCAGATTCAGTACAGATGCCATCAAATGTGTAGACTAAAGATTATACAACTTTAATATTCTTATCATTCTTAATTAGTCCAGGAATGGTCTGATAATCTTTTGCCTATACCCTGACTGTAATCTGGAAACCAGCCCCTATCTATTTCTAGTTACGAAACATAATAACAGTCTGGCCATAGTCTCTATACCAGCCTCTTTCCAGACTGATTTGGGAAACGATTTTGCATGCTGGCCTAAAATCGAACATCATTTTTCTGAGTTACATTTCGATGGTTCCGAACAAAAAGTCTACTCTTCAGAAATTTTTATAAGAATGAAGAACTCCAATTTTATAAAATTTAAATGGGAAAATGTATACACATCTTTGAAAAGTATACTGTTTCACTGCCAATCTGAACAGTACTCTAGTAAAAATTCTGAAAATCTCTAAAAAACTTTAAAAATCTCTGAAAACATTTGAGAGTTCCAATTTTGAGAGGTTTTCAGAGTTTTTCAGAGTTTGTATAAAATTGACAAGTTCTGAAAGTCTGACAATCTCTGAAAAAGTCTGAAAATCTCGCAAAATTGGGACTGTCAGAGGTTTTCAGAATATTTTTCAGACTTTTTCAGAGATTTTATTTCTGCAAGGGTATACTTTCTTCCAAACCATCGATTTCATTTCACAACCACTGGGGCCTGAAGGGTTAACCAAACGCGCCTTAAGTCTAACGAAACTCTTCCAATTTCAGTCCCACTCGAGCGGCAAGGCCAGATGGACCGGCGAGTGCGGTCTCTCCTGCGGCCCGGCCCTCGAAGAATCACTGGTGCCCGCTCGCGAGAAGGTGCGGGCCACGTCGTGAACACTGCCCGTGGCCGACGTCGCTCCAACCGTGCACAAGACTTAAACCATCACCGTTCATCTCTTCGTGACTCATCGCTCATCCGGCGTGCAAACGAGTGAATGCGAGCGCAGCGCCACCTCGGACTCGGACGCGAGCCCGCAAGAACGACGGGACGCGCCGGCGCATTGCACGGAGCTTCCGCAGCGCCACCGTCGCCCGACCTAGGAAGCTCCGTGCGACGCCGCGGACCCCGGCCGACTAAGGGCCGCGCGTTTTTGCGACTTGGCACAAACACGAGTCAATATCTTATTAATCGAAATAGCGGAATTTATGCGAGTGAATGGATGCGTGACACTTTATTTTGGATACACACAGAGGGCGGATGGACTTGACGGACGCGACACCAAGCGGAAAGAGATGACGAGTCTTGGATGCGACAGTGGCGCCGCCACTCGGCGCCCCGTATTTATTGCGATCTCGCCGCGTCTTCTTGACTTTCATTCGCACACACAGGCACACACACATATACACATACAAGCGCGCTTCTCCCTTATTTTCTCTCCTCGAGACTCTCTACGAAGACTGTACTTTTCGGGACGTTCTCAGAAAGCGAAGCGGTCAACAGTCGTCGGTTCTCCAGGAAGGAAGAGGGACATCTGCCGGACCCCGCGAGCAGCGGAAGACCGAGCGCGAGACAGAGTGAGAGCGAATGACGAATAAATGACGAACTTTCATACTCGAGCGAGCGACTCTTCGACACTTTACATCCAGGCGTACCCGTGGACGCGACCCCCACTGAAACGACAACGTATACGATCATTTTCTATTCGATCCCGAGAGACCCAGTTCCGGACTATTTTGTACGACGGTTTTATACTGACTCGTTCCTAGTGGAAAAGAGCTAGCGCCATCTCTCGTCGTGACATTCGGAATCGAAATTGGTTGATGTAACTGCTATGATTATTGTCAATATCGATTATTGGGACAGTTCTTTTCGTTGACACTAGCGACTGTGCGAGGCCCAAGCGTTTGGTTGTCTGCGCGGAACGACTTAAGGCATTTATGTCGCTCCGTGAGGTGACGTCGTTGAAAATTTATCACGTTATTTTGTATACATATATAGTATATATATTTATTAGACAATTGATTTAACGAGCGTAGCAAATTCAGTTGCACTGACGCGGAGACTTTTCGCGCCCACTTTTTGGGTCTTGCATGCGACGGTCGATTTGGTTTGTACAGTTGTGCCGAAATTCCCTTCACCCGTCTATCAGTGACTGTCGAATTTGACCAAGTATTAGCTCGAACGATCATATTGCGTTTCACATTGCGACAAAGCGTTTCGGCGATATCAGTTTGCGAGTCGAGTCTGTTGTATTTATAGACAAGTAACCAGAGTAAGATCCTGTGGGCTTAATAAATGTGTATCGTCGATATTAACACCGCTGTCTCATTTATTTCCGCGACCAATGCATTATTTCTCGACTTTCGCATCCAAACTTTTCCCGGGGAATTGTTCTCGCATGGGATCCGAGTCGAAAACGAAAGTGAAGTGACGACGGGGTTAAATTAACTGGTTAAACTTTTAACGGCGTCCCTATAAATCACTTTTCCGTTGGCTTTTCGTTTCGGATTTGCAATCAACTTTGGGCCGCTTAAGGCCCGTGTCGTTGCATAAGTCACGCGTTCTAAGCAACGTAACGCTGCTGCGTTCGCAATGATGCAAAAGAGCAATCGAGTACGCAGAGAAAGTCAAGCCTCCAGTTCGACTCGGAATCGAGGCTAACCCTCGTCGATTGCATGCTTCATTAATCTTAACAACGCGCCATATTAGGCGCGGACTTTTTCGAGGCGATTCGACTCGCGCCTAATGTCGAAAATCGCAAACGAGCCTCGAGTCGTTTTGCTGCACTGATTTGATGCTAACCTGGTCGGGTATGATTGACGTAATGGGACTTGCACGCATGTCTTCGTGTTGACATTCTTATATGGTACAGACATACGCCCGTTATGGTCCATGTAGCAGAAATGTACATGGTTCATGGGTAATGTCTATGCGTGGATTGACAGAGTTCATAGATGATCTATACGCCATATCTTTCATAATATATTTTGCTTTTAAAGTTCATAGGTAATTAACTAGGTACATAATTCTGTTATGGTTCATGTATTCGTACTGTACATGGCTCATGCAAAACTATCTTAGTTACATCGACTGTAGGATACTTCATAAATCTTCTGCAGTAATATCACTTTTAAAGTTCATTCCATTATTATATTGTAAAGCATGCATTCGAAATGAAGGTGGTTCATACATGGAAGTGGTTCATTTGAAGACAAGAACGTTGTGGACGAATCTGAAAATGATTTATGTGAAATTCTCATCAATTTAATCGTAGTTTGCACTGTGTTGGTAACACATGGAGGAGATATGCACATTTTCTCCTTAAGATAATTTTAATAAACCACAAATGGTTCAAGAGACACCATACTTGGTCCATACATACAATACACCTTGTCAGCTTGTATTGTATGTATGGACCAAGTATGGTGTCTCTTGAACCAACCAGCCTTATAATTTATGATTTTAAAGATTACATGACTTTTTAAAGTTCCTAAGTATTTATGTCATTCGATGCATAGTGCAGATATACCATAAATGGTTCATAACTTCGCTACCAGATTCCTTCTCGACATAAATGGATTAAATGAACATTTCATCAATCATATCTAATCGATCTCAACTAATCACGGGTGACTGACGGGAAATGTTTAGCAGTCATCGTGAAAAACTGTCGTCCGCGCAGTTTCTCCGCGTTTGCAGCGGGCACAATCTCCGTGAGATCGGCGCGTGGACGTCGAGCGGATTAAGCGTCGGGCGATTAGAAAAGTCGTCTCAAATGGAAAACGCTTGTGATAGATTACGCCACGGCCTGTCGTTGCATATTCAACGCCGGCTATAAATAATCGCGGCAAAAATGCCGCGTGGCGCCAAGCGACCGGCACTCTCGGATATCATAATTAACATTCTGCGGCCACGGTTTGCTGGGAAAACGGCACTTATTGATAAACGGGTCGCGCGTTTTTGCGCGGCCGCGCTTCGGCGCCGATTTCGTCGCGGCACTTTTTGCAACCGCTTATTACAAAGTTTCGCCCGGCTGTTCGCGCCATTTATCACGATTCGTTAACGCGATCAAATTAATAACTTTTAATTGGACGTTGCGACACGCGCGACGGCTGGCTTATGCTAATGAGCGTGGCGTTGCGAAATTTTGGGCGCCGGGACCGGCGCGTCGGCGCCCTTGCAAGGCCGCGCGGATTAAAAATGCGATCAGTTTTTTCTTTTCTTTTTGCGGGGGCAAATTATACGATGTTCGCTGCGAGAAGTCTGGGGGTTTGACGGACGGGTTGAGTCGCAGAATGAGAGCCACCTAGTGGTGAAAGGATCGCTCGTGGGATGGTTTGATTGCATTTTCGTTTGGGCGCCTTTATTTCGGCGGTGTCAGATGGAGAGGCAGAGAGTGGCGACGGAGCAATGGTTTTTTGCCAGCTTTTTTTCTAGGTGGTTTGCAAATTGAGATTCGACTGAAAGTTCTCGTCCCGGATTTGGGATAATGGAATCTTAAGTCGTTGCGAAAACAAATACAGTCTTGTCGAAAAGGTTTTTAGAATGCAAATCCCTTTTGGGCAAAAAATACGGGAACTTTTTATTAGTGCTTTTTGGAAAAATCCGTCAAAAATGGGTTTACATAGAAGCCGGCGAAGTTGAATAAATCCGCTCGGAAAGGCGCGTTCAAAGAGACCTTTCCTTTCGCAGCAATCGATTTCGGAGCGAAGGCTGATCTCAAATTTTAAAAGCGCGTTTCCGCGTGGGCAAGTTATTCGAATAAATCATACGCTGATAGCGCACGTGCCAGCGACAAATCAAAACTAAACGGTCATTCGAAACACGTGCCGCGTACCCCGTGAATTACATGCGAGAGAATATTATCCCGGAATTTCGCAAAGCCGAAGAATAAGAGAGACGTCTTTTTACGTCAGGGTTGCCGCCGAGGCTGATCCACAAACTTCCCGCCGACTGATACAAATGCGCGTATCCCGGCTTAAGGTGACTTTTCAGTCACGTTGACCGCACGCAATCCGTTCTTTTTCCACGACCATTTTACTCGTTCAATGAATTACACTCTTTTTCTTTTTTGTCTTAACTGAAAGCCTTTGAAAAGTAGTTTGAATAAATGTTAGAAACGAGGATAAACATTCAAATTCAATCATGAATTTTTTATTTTTGAGTTATTCATGTGCAAAGTTTGACGTTAAAAATATCTGGAATTTTGCAGACTACATTGTCTGACATTATTTGCAACTGAATACAGTTTAAAAATAAATGAATAACAATACATGAATAAAATTATACATATAAAATAAATTTTAAAAATAAATAAGTTTTCCACAACGCGAGCAAAAAATATAAATTAATTTATAAGGTGATGAAAATTTGATATATGCCAATTTGATTATAATTACTAATTTAGAGAGTCCAGATAAAATAGCAATGTTTATTAAAATAATTTCACCTCGCGATGTAATTCCACAAGTAAATGTTTAATTGACAGAATTCACTTCGACGCGATGTAAACCGCAACGTGCATACACAAATGTAAAAAGTCAAACGTGGAGATCAAACGCGAAATAACTCGGGCGCTCGTGATTCCGTCTGGTAATACGCGCGATAATGTTTGCCGCGCGCAATGAGGTGTGCATTGCCGTGTTTAATGCTAACCAAACTGCGCTCAAACGCAGACACCCGGCCGCTAAATTAGCTCAATAAGTAACCAAACGTGGCATTATTTCCGCCGGCAGTCTTATTATCGTCCATGAATCAAATGGAAAGTAAATAAGGCAGAATAGTCGAGAAAAACCATGTGGAAAATTGGAATCGTTGTTTTTTTCTGGAAGACTGAGGGTTTATTTTTGTTGTTTGTCTGTTGCATTTATTTATTTAATTTCGGAGATTGATTTTACTAGGTTTTTATTGTAATCGAACGACGGAATCTCTTCGAAAAATCTCGTCCCTTCGCAGCACAGCAATATCCCTCGGCCATATTAATCCGCCTTACAAAAGGCCTCCCGAAATCCCTCAAAGCCATTTAGGACGGCTATTTGACGAGCGAAATTTCCTTAACGGCGTTCCAAGTGCCGATATATGACAATTTATAGGAGAAATAACAAATAAAACAGTGATTCGTTTCAGCATCCAGAATTAAAAATGCTAAAAAGGGTCCACCATCGATTTATCAAAATCCCCTTAATTTCTGATGGTCCACAAAAATCCGGAGAGTAAACAGCTTAAGGGTGGAGTCTGCTGTAAAAGTTAAAACAAATCGATTTTTCTGATAGTCGATGTTTGTATAGATTTTGTTTTGGTTCCACGATAGTAAAACACTGTCAAATTATTCGCGGAGTTCCAGATATTAGTGAGCGCAAATCAATAGAAAGTTATTCTTCAAAATCAAATTCAGAGTCAATCGGAAGTTTCAAATTGTTTTTCTTCAGCGCAGTTCTAAATTTCAAGTCTTCTTTTGAAATATTAAATTGTTTTTTTAATTAAAAAATCACATTTGCAATTAAATTTAGATTCATGTTGAGCGCAGTTTAATGTTATATCTCTAACAGGTCGAATTTTATTTTGGTAGAAATGTTGATTTCCATTCTGCAAGACGCTTTTACATTCGATGTTACAAATTATAAATATGTTTACAAACTGTCTCACCTAAAATTAACTTAACGGAGCCTCTGACAATATTCCAAAAATAATTACTATTTTGCTTCATACAGTGTCTGGATTAACTTTTTCGAACGACAGTTTGAAAATATGACCCAGACACCGTGTAAAAAAGCAGGGAGAACCCGCGAAATCTGATGTTTCATATCCAAGCTAGACTTTTTCTTGCATTTTCCTACTGTTTTTAGCCAACGATTTTTTAGATACAGTTACTGAAACCAGATGAAGACATTTACTGAAAACAGTATCACATCTTTTTAATGTCCAAAACCCACTGCTATTTCCAGAACTGAATCCCTCTAAGATTTCACTATCCTATTTCCACCAATTATTACTCTACCATTTCCTCACCATAAACTCTACCTCCATCTCTTCTAAAATATCCCAGAAACCCTCCTTAAAATTCCCCAAAATTTCCTCACCCTCCCCTTCAAAGAAGACCCTTCTCCACCCCCACAAATCTCTCAACTTCCCATCCCAAGACCCCAACCCTCCCAATCGATACCCCCAACGTGCCCCCAAAATCCCCCAAATTTCGTCCCCGAGGACGACGTCGCTCGCGCCTCCCGGTGCGCTTCCAGGTCACCCCCGCGTGGAGGTTATTTCGACGCGCCGCTCCTCGCGATCGATCCGCGCGCCCGACAGAGACAGACCCCAAAGCACCCCTGGTCCGACAAAGACGGCGCCAGCCGTACGGGCGCCGCCGCCTCGATTCGCCGGTCGAACCGCGGTGCGAGCAGGCCGTCGGACGCGGCTCGACGGAGCGTTTTCCTGGTGCGCGATGCTGTGGCTGCTGTTCCTCCGGGTGGTTCTGGTGCGAGCAGAATGGGAGATGGTCCGCGGGGAGTCGTAAACAGCGGTGAGTGAGTCGGTGAGAGGAAAAAGGGGACGATGAGACGAGGGTGAGATAAAGAGGGGAGGGGGGGAGGGGTAACGAAGGGATAGAGGGAAGAGAGAAAGAGAAAGAGGGAGGGAGAGAGAGAGAGGATAAGGGCGGAGAAAGAGTCACGGTCGGTTGCCATGGATACCCCTCTGGCTGCTGATCTGACGCTGGCTGCCCCCCAGCAAGGGGGGGGGGGTTGTGTCTTTGCACCGATGCAGTGCCTCTTGACCGTTTGGTCTCGGTGGAGACTCTTGAGAGGTCGCTGTCGGGGAGTCTGGGCCAGCGATGACGAGGGGGGATAGGGGGAGGGTTTAGGATGAGTGGAGGAAAAAGTGTCTGGGTAGACGTTTGGAATGTTTTGGCCTGGGACGGCGATATGGGAGATAGTTTGAAGGATTGACGATTGTAGTTTGGAAGGAAAAGGTCGTTTGGAGGATTTTCCAGGCGGAGATTTGGGAGAGTGCAGCTTGGTTTACGATTGCCATGAGGTCACATACGCTGAGCAAAGCCTAAGTAATAGTGATTACTATTCCGGATGGTAGTTTCATTGAACGGTTATGATGACCGTAATTACAGTAAATATTGCCAGATTTACGGTGATCGTTACTGGAAGAATAGCGATAGTAATAATGAATTGTAGTGATAAGAATCTGGGATGGTAAGTTTAGGATATATGCAGAACTGGTATAGCCAATCAGATAATTGGTACTATAATATAGTTTGTTATAATTACCACTAAGGGGCAGTCATTAATGCCTTTCAGAAATAGTAATTATAATCATTTGCAAGGTAAATTATAGTTACTATTCCTGAATAATTCTGGTAATTGGTAATAATTACTAGTGGAATGGTTATATATAATAGTTTTTATGGTTACTAAATGCAGTGGAATAATCCAAAATAAACCGAAAATGGAATAGTTTCATCCTTGAATAACCAGAAATATAGTTATTACAACCAGTAAAAATGGTTCGAAACGGAATTTATTACCCGACTGGTTCTTTTTACTTTTTCCCAGCTTACTTATAAGTTCTACGTAGATTCTTGAGAAATAGATGCATCTTCGTAGATACTTGGGATATGAAATTTTAAGATGATTTGCGGTGGCTATTTGCATCTTTCACTAAGAATCTGCAGAGAAACGGCCACACGAAGAATTGTATTAAGGTGCCGGCAAAAATGTCCAGAAAGAATGTTGCTTTTCAAAGACTTTTCATTTTAAAGAAGACAAACTTTTAACTTTCGTTGTTATGATACTTTGAACATTCCCTTAAATTAAAAAAAGGCTTCGATAAGATTGAGTCAAATTATTTTATCACTCTCCCATGAACTTGCTGCTTTAAGGTCGCAGAAAGGTAAAAAACGTCCCATCTCCAACGTCTTATCAGGCAACCCTATCAGGTCCCCATTTGCGTCCTAACCAAATGTTTATCTTGGTAGCAAATGGGAATCAATTAAGTGCGCGTTCCAACGGCAAATTGGCTTTAATGGGCTCGTGTACTCTTTTTCAATTCAAATTGAAAACGTAACCAACTTACCTAACGCCTTTGCGTAACAAGCGGCGGAATAAAATTGGAGCGTGCCTTTTTTATTGATCTATATCGCGCTGTAAATCCATTTCTTCAATTCGCCTGTAAAATACATACAAACCAGCGTGCAAGAACAATATTTAAACTACACTTAATCGGATGTTTCTGGATTTAATTGATTTACAGCTGCGGGGAGGGCAGTCCATATGGAAACCCTTTATACGATTATAGCCTCTGACCCTAGACTGGAACCCTACGTGGGATCCTTAATTATAAGCCCTATACGTGCGTTCGGTATCAATTTTTCAGCCCGGCATCCAAAAACCGATTTCGAATATACCGACGATTTGTTCTCTAAGCAATTTATCTAACCATCTGGTACCTCCACAAATCACTTTTAATTCAATATCCACCAGTGGACACTAAACATTTCTCCACCGTTTCTATCTATTTTAATCGTCCTCCTGACATTGTCATTGAAGAAATAAAATGAATAATGCCAAAGAAGGTCTACGACGACTTTTCCTTCGGATTTGCAAAAGTCCTTTTGATAAGGTACTAAAGGACACCCGCGATTCCTTATCTGCCTCGCTAGATAATCGATCGACTCTTTTACAATCGCCCGACAATATCAAAAATTCAAGACAAATAAGATAGCGTGACATTCTCCGGCAATCGAGCGCGGCGCGCCGCTGATTGCACTGCTCGTGAATGCATAAGCGCGTGCACATATATCTGCGATCTCGGACGGCTTTTCGCGAGCCGCCGTCCAAAATTATTTAGATAAGGCCGTTTCTTTGTTAAGCTTTCACGGCTGTTTAATCTCGACGTGGAATAATAAACTTTCGTGCGAACAATCTGAGTCGAATCCCGTCGGTTTTACTGCTCCCAGGCCAATTTTTGTCTCCCCCAAGAAACCGCGCTTTACGCATAACATTTCGCGTCGCGCGTAGCGCGTAGTTTCCGCCATTCAATTTTCATTATGTGACACAATACGTGAGATTTATGAAAAAGGAAATTACTTTATGAGAAAAAGCTGCGCGAAATGCGATGTGGGAATTAGTCAATGCGGGCATATAAATAACACGAGGTTCATAAGCAGTTCATATATCGTCCATACGTATCGGTATGACATATAAGATGCATATTCGTGAGTTATGTAGTCAGATTATATTGTACAATGCATATCGTTAATTTCGTTAATTAGAGTTCTTTCTTTTGTTTTTTTTAATTTCATGGCATGTATTAGTAAAACGCGAAACAGTAGTTCGGTTACTATTACTGAATTATTAGATGAAGTTAATTTGAGAACATTATTTATATAATATGTTTAAATAATATTAATTAATTTTTAAAATAGGGTTAAAGATCTAATTTTATCTATTTCAAGATAATGGGAAAAATAACAGTAAATAGCTTAGTTTCATTACCTTGTCTTACTGTTTACTGGAAAATAATCACTTAGTGTCTATTTTTTATTCTAATAAAATCGTCACTGATAAGTCAATGTCATCTGCTTTAGTGATCACTAATTGGACTCATCAACTGTGCCGGTTTTTTAGAAATAATGAAATGAATTAAATTAATAGCGCCCAAAAGACTTTTTTATCTAAGCACTTCTAAATCTAAATATTGAACTGAATTATAGACTTAATGTAGATGAAATGTTTCCATATAACATTTCTTCATATTATATATTTTTCAAATAAAGTATCATGCGTGAATAGATTCATTTCACAAAGTTTACCTACATCATTTTTCATCCTATACCATATACGATGATATACTTATGTCATCGTAAATCTACCATGTATACTTTAACTATAAGTTTTTTAAATGTCTGACTATTCGCCTGCTTTTTTGTGTTTTGCGCAAAAAAGCAGGCGAACTCTCTCAGAAAAATGTTTGGTTGAACCAAGCAAATTGTTGGATAACATAGCACTAACCAAAATATTTAGTTACTTTCTGAATGCATTTTGATTTTGGCGTGAGAAGCACTCAGAAAAATGTTTAGTTAAAATAAAATATTTGGTCAAAATAACAAAATTAAATATTTTGGTTACTAATCTAATCTCTCAATTAAATAGACCGAAACTTCTACTTTTCATCAATTCCCTCTGTTCCCATCTTCCAACACAACATTCGTTCGACCATTGCAACGTCATCCCCCCAGCCGAACAGCGCAGAAAACCTTTATCATCGCCTTTCTCGAGCCTCAAAAGAAGCCGCCGATTCCCCTCTAAAACGCGGCCCGAGCCCGTGTTTCCCGGTTCGCGAAACGGAATCGCACTCTAACCCAATTGCCGGTCGCGTTTTTGCGCGAATTTTGCAGGATAACAAAGAAAGTGGAGCGAGGCGGAACGGATCGTGTGTGCAAAACACGTAGCCGCGCTATCGCATTTTTTACTCCGCCGATAGCGGAGAGACCCAAACGAGCCGCTTCTAAATACAGTCACGTTTGTTTCGGGCGTTCGGCTGATTATTCCAAATTGACCGTCTTCTCGTCGGCGCCCCGCGGACGGATCCGGCACGCGCGCGCCACGCCGAATCGCAGTGCCCCGTCTTGACATCAATCGGGGTCATTGGTCTATCGATTCCACGGCCGGCGCGTCTCACCTGATGCGCCTTAAAGACAACGACGTTTGTCAAACGCTAGACAGCCAGGCGTAAATTAATTGCGAATGCTAATGCCGCTTCGGTTATCGGCCGATTATCTTGGGTATTGTTTATGGGGATCCGTGTCCGGGTCGCTGCGGTTAAATCAAATATGGAAATTAAAACCCGGTGGAAATGCGGTTTCGGGTGAATGAGCGTTTCGATGAATGAAGGGCGTGGGCTTTTGGCTGTGTTTGGGATTGGCAAAGTCGGATTAAATCTCGGTTTGTTCTACAGGATTTTATGATTCGTTAAGTGGTACAATGTCGAACTTTATGGAACACTTGCAGGGATTCTAATGTTTTAACGGTGTTCCAAGAAGGCTTCTTTAGAGCGCTTGTCGGTACTGCGACAACGCCGAAATCGGGTTCAGTAAATGTTGATTAAGTCAGTCAACCGAAGTTTAGGTCACGTAACTACAATTTGTTTAGTAAACTAAATAATTTAGTTTGGAGAAATTGACTTTGTTGAGATAACTAAATCGGTTTCTTAGTGTAGTTTCTTGGTTTTGGGAGATCTTCGTAGGATTTAATTAATATGAAGAAAGTTCCCTAAGATTTATATGTGTCATATACCAAAAACTATGAATATACGTCCCTTAGCCAGCCTGGAATTTAATAAATTTGTTGAAACTATTTTATGGCGAGTATATATACAGATATCATTTATGGGACAAATGGTCCCTAGGTGTTTAATGTCTCATAAATAACGTAGACTTTAAAATTTAATCCGATTGTCGAAAACACTTTATGTTTGTTCGCAGAAAAAAGTTGCGTTAAAGACAATGACCGTTTGCTAACGTACCGAAAAGTGTTTCAAATAATCAAGACATTCTCACAAGTGTTTTTTGAGAATATATTTGGTGTTATCCTTTTTTGAGAATTGATACAGAGAAAAAAATGAGAAAAGAGAAAATACTATTTGAGAATAGACCTTACTAGACGATGAACAGGTCTTAACTATTTCAGACACTTTACTCTGCCTGACAGAATTGGGTCTGTAGGTGTCAATGAGATTGTCAGTTTTAGTCAAATGCATTATCTCGAAATGAAAATACGGTTGACCCTACTCAATATAACTTTATATTATATTCTTTCAGATGTTTATTTCTATTCTATTATATTATATTCTTTCAGATGTTAAAGTACCCTGAAAAAATATATAATAAAAATGTTCTGCATTCCAGTAACTACGTACTGCTTTGTAATGTATTTTATAGTCCAATTGATTATTATTAATTGGTGTTTCTTGCAATAATTCGATAGAAATGGTAAGAATAGAATTATATTCTTCTCTTTCTTGCAAGAAATATAGAACACCAAAATGAAATGGACCATGAAATAGAATAATTTCTTTCTATTGTGTCCAATTTCTTTGATTAAAAGCAATATGAAGTAATTGGAATACAGTAAATTTGTATTTTTTGTTGAAAAAATTTGATTAAAAAATTCCTCAAATTTGATAACACCATTCATACTATTTTATGTTATGTAAATATTTGTTTCATTCATGAACCATATAATCCATATCATCATTCACATATCAAAATACTGATTCCAAACGCCAATGAAACAGCGACGAAAAAATGGTAAATTCAAATGTCTCCAAATTTAATCATTTTGTCGAAACTACTTTATGACGTGTATCCATTCACGTGGCATTTATGGACCATTTGGTCCACACGTCCTCTCATACACCAATACCGACTCAAACATCAGCGAAAAAGTGTCGAAAAATTGTGATTTCAAATTCCTCCTGCTTAGAATTTATTCAACTCAATCAATTTATTGAATTGTATTTTACGACACCCATACTTTTATGTGTCATTTATGGACCATTTGGCCCGAATATGTTCATCCACCAAAACAGAGACTTGAATCGTCGACGAAAAAGCGCCGACAGAAATTTTGAATTCGAATTCCTCAGCCAGATGGCGACACCGTGAGAGCCAATAAAGCGCTCCTCGGTGTCCCGTGGCGCGACGACTCGTCTTTCGCTACAATACAACTAATTAACATCAATTATAGTCAAATAGCACGAGATCGGCGCGCGAAGCACCGTTGCTCCCGTCCGATACCGACTGCCGGCGATTACTTAATTTCAGTTCGTGAAGCGCACGACTCGAGCCAGTCCCGTGGCGCTCGAAAGAACGCTTTCCACGCTCCTCCCATCGGCCGAGCAATTCGCATATAAAGTCTAGTTAACTCGTCAGCCCAATCAAAACGCTCGTCCCGAGCAATCATCATTCCGCGGACAAGATTATTACCGATTTCGTGGCGCGAACGCTTAAGTTACGGCGCATCAAACATTCTAATTATCTTCAATATTGAGCCATAACAATCCGATCGAACGTTAAAGGTCGGACGAATTGATTCGAGTCCGTTTGAGGCGTGCCGTTCGATTTGTCGAAATTGTACGTAATCATCTCAAGACGCTCGGGCGGAATTGCAATTTCGAGTTCGCTGAAAACGGTTGTTTGCGAAAAAATTTGCGGTAATTGGACTGGGGGCGGAGTTGACGAGGATGCAAAAGTTCAGAAGCATTTTTGCAGCGGTATTTATTGATTTATGGACATTAAGGATACAAGTTCGGTCATCGTTTAAGGAGAAGCTTTCGGATATTCAGCCATGTAAAAGAATTGAGGAAAAGTTGCAGAACTTTTGCAGTTTTTTATTTGACTGCGTGCATCAACTTTTAATTAACCTACATTTTTGTTAGTTCAGTACGCAAATCAGTTTGTAATGTTTTATTTATTAAGTTATATAGAAAAGATGAGTTTGTGATTATCGCTAAAAATATTTAAGAATTTATTTATTTTTCAAATGTTTTGTTTCAAAATATCTAATATTATTCATATCAGTCTTCAGATATGTGATTCCTAAACTTGACTATTTTTTACAGACATCGGCCACTTATAAATTTTACATCCAAACACACATTAGGAAATCAGTAAATGGCTAAATTTCGCATCCGTCGATATTATCCATACGTGACATCGCGACACTCAGTCAATCAATGTCACTTCGGCGAACGCAGTTGAAACTAAGCGTCGATCAGCGCCATCCATCCACTTTTGTTCGTCGGCACAAAGTTTACCTTGAAAGCGATAAGTCGCGCATCGCGCGGCTCTATTTTTACCCCGTACAGTCGTTCGAAACGTATTTCCACCAATTTCATTCACAAGTCCGACGATTTAAAGGAAGCGCCGGAGCGGACTCGCGAAGTGCAGCGCCGAAAATAGAATACGCGGAAGTTTCGGGCGCTCTTAAATTAGCGCGGCGCATAAATTTGCTGCGACGAGCTTCGTTTCGCCTCAGTCGGACAAAAGTGGTCATAACCGAGTGACAAAGTTTCGCCCATTTGCATAGGGATGCACCGTCGGATGCGTTATTTATTCACCCGTTATTTCGGTCATTGAATATGAATCTTCGACGATCGATTTATAACGTTTGTACAGAGCGAATATAGAGCGAATTGGAAGAGATCGCCAAGGCGGCTGTTTCGTTTAGAAGTCGGTTACTGCAGACGAAATTGTTGGAATATAGTAGTTTAGCTGCGAAAAATAATGTAAATTTGCACAATATAAGAAGGAAGGCATGAGAAATGACTATATAAGACCTAAACTGTAAATAAGATGGCGTTTTTTGAGATACCGCAAGATGGCAACTTTGGCTTTCAATACTTAATTTCTCGAGAACTAGACGGTAAAAATCGTTGAAATTTTGGCAAATAAAATTAATCGCCGTATATTTTTACATACATTTTTTCAAAGTTTAATATTTATTTTCATTATTTGTCTCAACATCGAGAAAAGCAAGGCAAATATTGATTTGAAATAAATGCGTATCAATTAAGTTAATTAAAGTAAATTAACAATGACGGGTGACAAGAATCACTTTCACTTCAGTATATGCAAATTTACAGGGATAATTGACCCGCATATGTGAAAATGCAAATAAACATTAAGCTAACAGTTCAAACGTGATCATTTCAAAGGCGTATGTAAAATTAAAGTATATGTAATTAATTTTTAATGTTTTCACATAACACTGAATGATTTATACTTTACATTTATGATTTTATATGATATTTGTATAACTATATATGATATTTTAAACTTAAAAGTGAAGATAACTAAATTGTTTTATGTTACTGCTTTTTAGATTTCTGTTAGGATTAGCCGCGTATTCATCTGAATTCTACAATTTCATACATATTTAAAATATCTGAAAGAACGTCTTATATTTCATATATCACTATTCTGTTTCCGTGCCCGAAGAAAAAAGTATATTCTCATAATTTGCATGATTATATTTGCATTGGCAAACGAGATTGAACTGAAACGCGTCGTTGAAATGTCCGGTAACTCTATCACTCGCGTTAAGCGCAAAGCAAACCAGTAATTATGAGTCCTTGTGCATTGTCGCGGCATTGTTTAAAATGTCACCCGAAGCTAACTCGGTTTGCGCGTTGACAAAACAAGTTTGCAAAGTTACGTTGCACAATGCGTAAATCCAATATTTGCTGGCATTTTAATTCCAAAATTGACTTTCAGATTGTTCAATGGCGCGTGACTGTCGCGCCGTTTCGGCATTGTCAAGGCTGATTCAATGGCATTTTTCCCGCCGGAATTTTGCCGGAAAATTGCGTCCTCCCGTTTACCCTAATTAAAACGCGGAACGATCTGTTTGCGTCGGAATGGTTCGACAAAACGAACCAGTTTTGCGCAATTTCGAAAATCATTTTTCGCCACTCGAGGGAATTCGCAAAAACAGAGCAATTCGTTTGATCAAATTTTGCTCGTTCCGGCGGAAAACGCGCTATTCCGCGGAATGTTTCAACTCCGAATTGACGGGAATGGAATGTCTTGGCGAGAGCGCCGCGAAACTGGAAGCTCTTTCAGGCACGCGAAACGTTTGACTTGTTTTCCCAATGCCGAATGGGAAACCGGGCTTAAATAGTTTCTCGTAAATGATGACCGTACGCTGCGCGTCTGAAACGGATGTGACCCCTCGAAAAACAAAACCGTCAATAGCGCGGCTCTTGTCTCGCGCACAAAACGCGCGTGTTTGACGAAGACACTTTCTCTCGGACGCGCGTTTGCTTAAGATATACAAATCATAAAAGATACTAATTTAGTGCTCCACTGTTTTCTCCGAAGACGCGCCGGAGATATGCGCGTTTGCAATGCAATGTTTGCCGATATGATAAATTAATGGATTCCGCGCTTTTCGGCTCGTCTGCGACGAAATTCGGTCTTTTCGGTTCTCATACATTTCCATTCAAACGACGTTATTTTATCTCAAACATGCGAAAACAAGAATATAAACGAAGAATAAAAAATGTCACTCGGGGAAGTGAACATCCGAAAAACAAGAGAAATAAAATTAACGATGAAAAGGTTCGCAACATTTAAGAGCATGCGAAATTTTAATGTGGTGTTGGTACAGTATAAAAGCTTGAAAATCAGGTCTTCAATTGAATTATATGAAGAACAGTTATTAAAATAAGTTAGAAAATATATATACACTTTTAAAAATTTCTTTTTGACTGGATCCTTTTTCATAAGAGCAACATTGCTATTAACTATTTCGCAAAAAGATTTTGCTTTAAATAAAAAGGAAGTAACTTAAAAATGCATCTTTTCGAATTGATGCTCGAAGTTGTTCTTTTTTAAATGCACTGAATTTAGGAGTGTCTATTTAAATAGTAATTATAACGTAAACGTCCCAATTATGGTGATAGTACCAATTATGGTGAGAGTAAAATACTTTTTCCTGAAGCAACTAAAGTTTATATGTAAATTAGATAAAATTATTATTTACAAACAGTGTTTATGTAAACAGTACTGTTCATGAGCATTCGACAAAAAAATTGTGTATTTTGTTTAATAAATAAAAATTTTAATCACTTTTTAGGTTATGTCAAACAAATATGAAAAATC
>JABFPB010000203.1:0-49343 GCA_022817645.1 Ceratoteleas bidentatus
CTTGTAGAAAAATATCTCTGAAAATGTCTGACAAAACTCTGAATTACTCTGAAAAACGCTGAAAATCTCTGACAGTCTCAATTATCAGAGGGTTTCAGAGGTTTTCAGAGGTTTTCTGAGGTTTTCAGAGTTTCAAAGAAAATACGCTTATTTAAAGCTCTGAAAACCTCTGACAAAACTCTGAAAATCTCTGAAACTCACTGAAAAAGTCTGACAGTCCCAATTATGAGAGTTTTTCAGAGTTTTTCAGAGATTTTTCAGGGCTTTTCAGAGGTTTTCAGAGCGTTTGTCAGAGGTTTTCAGAGATTTATTTCTATAAGGGATTGTGAATAAGTGCAAGACACTTTTCAGAAGAAACTCATAAATTGAAGGCTAAGTTTATTGGCATGGATTCTAACCTCAAACGGCCTCAACTGCGCTACCTGAAGAAGTTTTGTTTTTTCAAATATAAGTGCGATGCGTAAAATATTTCGACAAATGAGTGCATTTGTAATTTCATTTTGCAGTCATCTTTTTACAATCCCTGTAACGAAAACGATGCTTCGTTCTTCATCTTCGAGTGAACTTAACTGAAAGGTAACGATTCAATCAAACGAATAACTTTAATTGATAAACAAGTGAATAGCTCAGAAACGAGATGTCTACGTAATCTTGAATCAACAGTTACGCCACTTTTCATTTAACCCGGTTCCCGAAAAAAGGTTTCGTCTCAGCCTCGCAGACTGCAATTTCCCCGATCATTAACCTCGCATAGTTTGGTGGATGCACCTCGCTCCGATGTACCAGCAACGTGGAATTCGCGTAGTTCCGCGGTGGTCTTAATAAGATTCTTAGAAGCCAAATATCGGATGACTTTGGCCTACAGTGATTCGTAAATATGAATCACGACCATGACCATGATAATGCCTCAATTTCTCATCTCGCAACGATTATCGTTGCATAGCTCGGCGGTTACTCAAAAGTGCCTCAGAGACCAGAATCGGCTTTCGGAGATGATTGTCTACGACGTTTTGATGGCTCACGATTTTGCGTCGTGTTACGAACTACGCGAAAAATGAATGACGGTAACGTTACGTAATCAGGATAATTGTTCGGTCATTAACGAATTTTGATCATTTTGGAACAGATTCGCGTAAGTTTGGGTCTCTAATTATACCCTAATTTTGTTTCACTTGGAATGCAACCGTGGAAGACTTCCTTCGAACAATTTTCCGCCAATTTCGAGAAACAATGTACAGAAAAATCCATTGAGATTCACCGTGAATGGATTGATAATTTCAGTTAATGATTGATACACTCAATCATGCCATTAAGTTCACTTTTCAGTAATTACGACCAGTTATGGAGGAAGGAAGTTCATTGCCAACGAGATACGGAAATTATTACGCAAGGAGAACGTTATTTTCAATTAATTTGTTATCTGCATAGAATAGTTCCCATGGATAAATTAAGCATTTATTAATGAATAATTTATATTTTAATCGTATGCGTGAGGACCGTGCGTGTTTGTCTAATGAATTTCGATGGGACTTCGATAGTGGGATTTGGTTATAACAAATGTTAATCAATCGTAATTAAAAAATGCATCGTTAATTCAACGAAAACGCTGTTCGGCGTAATCATAGCAGTAAAAAGGGGTATTATTTCCACACTAGGAAAGCTTAAACTACGAAAAAAGTGTTAAATCTCCTGGGCATTTAAATAGCATAATGACCATCTTCGAATGCATGTAAATTGGTGTAATGCACCAGACGACGACGACGAATAAGATTTATAAGGCTCGCCGGCACGGACAAGTGGTATTGGAAAATGATGCTGCACACGTCCGGAAATAATTTACGATTTATGGAAACGATAACATCCGCGCGGCAATTATGCGCATTTTCGAATTATTTTGAAATCGCCGGTCAAAACAGTGTGGGGAAGTTGAGTGGTTTATTAAAGTTTCATTTAAATTTCCTCTAAAACATCCCATCCTTCATTTAGTGATTTGAATAAATGTTTTGAAACGGCTGTCTCGTTTTAATATTTCATAAATACCGTCTGAAAAAATATTGTTGTTACGAAATTGTTGCCACCAATTTGTACGCCTCGATTTATCCAAAAGTAACGTTAGAATCAGGAAAACCCTTCAATTAATTATCTTGTTTGTCTACAACTTGTTATGGAAATTCCAGCAACGCACAATCCGATTTGCAAAACCGTTGTAGCAGAATCAAAAAATTGTTTAAGTGTTTTACCTAGTATCAACACCCGAATCTAAAGAAGAACCGAGCGTTGAAGTCTCCGCTGCATTTGAATAACATAATGACCGAACTCTGAACGCAATTAATCAATGTACGTCTTCGTCCTTAAGAAGATGTATGCTCTTCGCTAAAATGCAGGAGAAACGGGGATGATCATTAATATTTATGAGGTTCGACAATTATTTTTGAAATGACGATGAAAAGCGCGAACCAAACATTACCCGCGTTTTTAAACTCGCTGGTACTTTGCGGTGATTATTCGTCTTTATTAACACGTTAAATGTCATCTTGCAATTAATCATAGTTTTATCACACGTTATAAATGTGTAATGTATTTTGCTGTGCTGTCAGTTGAATGAGAGTAGTTTTAGAATAATAGAAACGATCTGTTAGATTAAAAATTACAGTTCAACGTTCAAGCAATTTGAAATTTCAAATTACAATGATTGATGAAGATGAAATATTATTAGCTAATATCATTTGTTATCTGCACGAAAGTTTGCTAATTAAAGTTCTGAGTTTAGTTTATAATTAAACAGATTTTTATTATTATTATATACGGTTTTTTTACGTACAAAAATTAATTATCGGTAATTCGGAATGAAATTTGGCTAAAAAAACTAAATTTTGTATTAAATGTACAATGTGCTGCAAAAGATTTGTTTGTTTGCATAGAGTATAATTTAAATAATTGTTTCAAAAGTATGCTAGAGCAAAGCAAAGAAATTGTGTGTGCAAAACAATATTATTAATTAATTATCTCTTAAATATTTCGATTAAACGATGAAATTTCGATGAAAAACGAATCATCCAAAAAATAATACAAATTCTGTTAATTTTGTAATTGTTTATACTAAATTGTTTATCCTAAAAACTGATTTTATTAACAATAATCGAATCTCTAAATCCCGAAATCCTTAAAGTGCCAATGCATAATTCTAACAAAATAATAAAAACGTAATACCTAAAAAATTATAAATAAATATTATAAAAATAAAAAAATTAATTACATTTCAAGTAAGTAATTGCATTGCATTAAAATCAATCACGCGATTGTATTGAGAAAGCCGGGGCGCGACCGAAAACGCACCGAAATCCGTAGCCGCGCTGCTCGCAACGTAACGAACGATCGCCGAATGCAGTTAATCAGCGTACAATCTTCGTCTTCTACGAAGACGTATGCCGAAGACACGGGAGTAGAAGCGAAATTGACGGTGCAGCGCGGTACCGCTAATCCGGGCGCAAATCCCGTGGCGGCGATGAGCGGAACCCGCCAATGGCGAGGCGCCTTTGACGTTCGGTGGCAGGATGCCGCTGGCACCTTGGTTTATATAAAGTCTGACCGTGGCTCGGCCCCGAAGACAGAGCCGTGCCGTCAGCCCAGCCATCAGGACGTTGCTTTTCGAGGCGAAGAGTAGTGCGCGCGGTCGGATCCGCGGTGAGAGTTGAGTTCTTTTTTTTTCCAACTCAAAATTGCGAGCCGGGTCGTCGATCGTGGCTAAGTGAGTGCGAAAACGGGAAAAAAGTCGCGGTGACCGGAAATTCGGGCGACGGAATTCTTCGGAACTTGGCACCTGTTTTTACGATTTCGGTACCTGTGAATCGGCAAAGGTACGTGTGTTTCACTTGTGGACCGGCGATTTTTGTGAGGCGTTTCGACCGAGTGACGCGACTTCGTACGGAGTGCACGACACCTCGACGAGTGGACTTGTGGGCTGAAAAATTTACTATACCGCCGGAGAGTTATCGCTCGAATTGTCACGCGGATAATCGAGTGGCTTGCGGATGAATGCCCGCGTTTGCTCTGAGTAGTTTTGTATAGTAAATTTTTTTCTGACACAAACGCGATGCTCGTTTTGGCGACTGAGGAAACTAATTTGTAAAAGCTGAGAAAAATTCGTGCCTACGATTTACCTCGTGAAGTGTACGGATTCGTTGTAAAATGAACGAATTAGCTTTGTTAGTTTTATTAGTTTTGTTACACTAACAAAACTAAACTAACAAAACTAATAAAAATGACAAAACTAACAAAACTGTAAAGATTTGTTAGTTTTGTTAGTTTTATTAGTTTTGTTAGTTTCGTTAGTTTTGTGTGTAAATTATTGTCTAAAAACCGTGCATCGAAAAGTTAGACTTTTTCGAGGAGATTTTTCGAGCCAGTGATAATCTGAGACGAAACGAGTGATTTCGATGAAATTTCTCACTGAAACTGGCTAGATTTTACAATTTGAAGTGCAAACTGTGCAGTTCTTACACTTTTAAAACTGTGGGGACATTGAACGGGAATCAGAGATTCGTTTACAACCTGAACGATCTCGACAGGTGTTTAATTTTCCGGAAACGACGATCGGTATCGAAACAATATTCGTCAGGCCGATAAGAATCACCGTAATGCGCGCGCAGCTTCCTGTTTGTTTGGCTGCCTGCCTTCAGTGGTTCCGATGCCCTATCAGATCTAATCATTTTTCATCAGATACTTTTGTCGACGCAGCAAACGTATTAAGCAAACCCGTGAAAGATGTAGCTCGGAGATTTTCGTTGCCATCGAGGAAGTCCGGCGATTTTTGAGCCGCACGAATTTATGTCGCTAGGGGCGCTCCGTAATTGTCCAATGCCTCAGCAATTTACGAGCTCCCGCAACGTATTAAGTACTTTTGCGCGGCGATAAATTCCGCAATTGTGCCCTCGAGTTCGCCGTGATTGTTTCCCCTCGAATGCAAACCAGCTCCCATTAAAGTCCACCAATCCGCCGCCGAAAAAGTGCCAACAAAAACTCGCTCTCTCTCAGCCCCGAACCGGAATTTCTCGAAACGGAAAAAATTTCTCGACCCTTCCCCGACGACTATAATCGTTGTTCTAACTCCCGAGCCCCGAGATTGTCTCATTTCCGAAGTCCTTCGTGAAACGCCGCTGTCGTCGGTAATGAAAACATAAAAAGCGTCTAATAACCGTGCGCGGCGCGCGTTCGATTTTCAACTTCCTCCACTTTTTCCAGCCGGTCGTTACCGGTGCGCCGCAATGATCGTCCAATTTCCTCGACTCGTTTGCGCTAAAAGACAAAAGGGCCCGTTTCCACGAAGCCGAAAAGCCGAGCATTCCCACGACTGGAGACACGGCAAAAAGTGTCGGGGAAAACTTGTTGCAGTGACGCAACAAGTACACGGTCAATGTCGACATTTCCTCGGCGCACGCGTACATTTCACGTCGCTTTTCCCGAAGGTCTCGCCATTGAACTCGCCGGACGAATCAATCCAGTCTATTCAACGGCCAATGACAGCAGGGAATGGGAAAAATGCTCGTGTCTCGGCGGAATCACGAGTGTCCGAACGTACAGATACCGATCGCGAGTTGCACGGAGAGAAAATCACGTGAATTCTTTGAAAAAACGGCTATAAGTTTTAATAAAGTTGGTGCTAGAAAAGAACATTCTTGGAGGTCATTAAATTTTAGTAAGCCAGCTTATTACATTTTTACTATTGGGTGAACTGTCAAATGTGACTGTATCGTTTTCTATAAATTTAAAAAGTGAGTGGTTATAGTGTTATTTATAACACTCTCCATAAAAAAGAGATCTAATCTAATTTAATTTTCAATGATCGTTAGACATTATCTCATAAAACCGTGACTATTTTTCGAAGTGCAAGTATAGAACCAAATTGGTGATTTGCTTTATTAAAATTTTACATTTTTTTCTCTGTGTGGGAAACCGGAGGATGAATTTGTACAATTCAAGTGGAAGTGCCGTGAAACGGGCATTTCACGGTCCATCGTCGGCTTTTCGGACAACAGGAAGAGCTTTAATTGAGTTGGTAATTAAAAGTCACGCGCCCGTTGTTCCGTGGTTTTCGACAGCGGCCGATGATGGATCGACGTGGAGGTTGTCGACGGTTGCGTTTCGTAACCGATTACCTACGAAAAATGCCGTGCGGCGCTGTTACCCACACACTTGTTCTCCATTCGAGCGGCCGTTTCCCTTTATTTTACACGCCATTTAATGGTAAAATATGGTAAAACCGGGCTTATAATAACGCCATCTACATATCCCCACGCCTTGTGGGGAATTTATGGTAATTCGCGGGTGGAAGATCGGTAAGTTCCGGTTTTTCGTTCGCGCGAACAGGGAGTCGCATGCCTGGCATTCCGGGGCGACAAAAATCGGCTGATTTTTCGAAACGATTATTTCCTTTCCAGCGTCGTAACGATTAAACCGGCAAAAAATCGGCAGCAAAAAGGGCGCGTTTCCGATTTTCCGAAGTCGTAAAATCGGCGCATGAAACCGATCGGCAAACATCCAGTAACGACGTTACATAACTTTCTTCTGCGTTTGTTTATGAATCAATTCCCCGCGTCCGTTCAATGGCAACAGTCAAGTTCAGTGGACTCGCAGTTATTTTCCGGTGAATGGCTTCGACGTTTCGAATCACTCCGGTCGAAATATCGGAGCGTTGCGAGACAAAAAGGGAACGTGTCCGAGATGCGTCGCCGATTGTTCCTCAATCGGCATTTTTTCGCCGATCATTACAGCAAAAAAGCCAAAACTGAAAAACGATAAAAAATTACTGGGCAAAAAAGCGTCCGACGGACACAATCGTGGAAATCGGTATGGCAAAAATCGGTATCTGCGAAGGAAATCGGTATCGCAAAAATCAGTATCTGCGACGGAAATCGATATAGCAAAAATCGGTATCTGCTGCGGAAATCGGTATGGCAAAAATCGGTATCTGCGACGAAAACGCGCGCGTTGTATTGTATAACGCCCGATGATTTTGCATTACGGACGAACGCGACGCCAGCGAACTATTATGTATTTACACTTGGCGAACGTGCGCGCGACTGAGCAATAGCCCTTCTCCCGTAACGCAAGTTCTCGGCCGCGGGACCATTTGTATTCACGCGAAATGCCGGCGTCTCGTACGTCGCAAACGACGCGTTGCGAATTCGCAAATCGGCGTGGCCGAGCCGCACTCGGAGTCAAAAGGCGAGGTGAAAAAAAAGGCCGGGAAACGCCTGGGAACGCGCATTTTCGTCCTCCTTTCGACGGCTCGTGAACCCGGGGAAAAAAACGAACGCTGCGAAGTTTTCGCTTTTGCCGGCGCGGAGACTCGAACGCCGAAGCGGCGATTTCAACGGTTGCGTAAGAACGAAACTTATCCGGCTGGAATCAAATGAAAGACGGCCTACACACGAATGCGCGGGATTTAATATTAAGAAATGTTAATATCGAATTCAATTACGCGCGTGCAAAAATGCGCGCGCATAATGAACGGAGTAACGGATTCTGCGCGGAATGAAAATGTTGCAAACATCGCAAAACGTGAATTCGAAATACGCCGTTTCGCGAGCGTTTGATGGTTTTGCGAAATTGACTACGGGTGAAGTGTCGAAAATAAATTGGAATCGCCACGAAGACGGGGAAACAATGTGAAATTGTTAAGCAGGCAATCCCGTCGAGTTGATTAAATGTCTTATTTCGTCGGCGAGGCACTTTTGTGCAGATAGCTGCGAATATCTCACGGGTTAACCCGTTGCATGATCAAACGGTCTGTCGGATGACAAATTGCCGGGAAGTAACTGTTTACGCGGATAAATAATAAAAGAGTTGGCGACTATCGATAATTTATGCGTTACAGATAATCGCGGCTTATATATGCATCGTTGATATCGCGAGATTGAATTCAGTCTCCGTCATAAACTGGAGCAATGAAATGTAGATTAACCGAGGCGGATGAAGTCCACGTAAATCTTTTTCCAACGGTTTCAGACGGATAATTCCCGGTTTTTCAAGATTATTGATCAATCGTAAATTTTTTACAGCACAAATATTTCCTGAAAAACAGAACTATTAAAAATCAATAGGAATCACTTATTTGGACCTATGCGGTTTACGTCTTTCTTTTATACTTGCTACAGTTAAAAGTATAACAAAATATTTTCACTAATCTGGAAATACATATTCAATCCATCGTTTTCCATTCTCTAATTTTATATTGATCCATTCACTTCTATCAGATTTTTTTTCTATCACGACTTCCCAGAAACATTTGGAAAAAATCCTGACACCAATCTCCTCGACCCCTACCAGTTCAAATAAATGCACATATTAATTTAACTAATACCCGATATCCCCTCAATTTACAGCTTATCATCCCTATTACTCACAATGCTATCACCGTATCGGGCGCGAGTGTAATCGACGAAAACAACTTCTTCGAAGTATGTTATCGCAATAAATTGCCCGTTCCGATCGGCCAGATAGAGAGCTCAGGGATCGATTAGCCGGCCCATCCCCGAAACCCAGTTCCCCGTGATTAATCGAATAATTCGGCAACCGTGCGCCGAGTAATTGGCTTATCTTTCATTATCCGTTTTGCATCGTCCTCGCGCAATAAAAGCGGTCCATTAAATTGGACATTTTTTCCGTCACGTTGGCACGACCTGCCCTACTGCGCTCGGCGGCCACCAGGGCCTCACAGGCGCCGCTTGGCCATTGACCCCTCCACTGCGCCAGGTTACACGTAACGCGTATACGCGCCGGCGCGAGACCCGACTGTCACAGTCGAGAGCGCCGTCTCGACCTTTCTCGCAAAGGACCTTTTGTTTTTCGGCACCTAATTCGCCGACGAAGGGTCCACTTTCGGAAGGAAAAAGGTTTCCCTTTCGTCAGGCCCGGATATGCAAGGTGGGTCAGGTAGTAGCGGCCAGATTTGCCCAATTTGAAGAATTTATTGGGCAGGTGGAGATAGCTTTTTTCCGGCTCCGGGAAAGCCGTTGCGCTAATCTGCTTGGGATTTCGCTGACGTTAGGGGCACGACAAATAAGAGCCCAGTTTTCGAAGAGAACTCTTTTCGATCTTTGATATAAACGATATAAACGATATAAACGAGTCGCAATACTCGTTTATAAAACACTTTGTGTTTACAGAACACTTTATGTAAACACTTTGTATTTACAAAACACTTTATGTAAACACAAAGTGTTTACAAACATAAAGTGTTTACAAACATAAAGTGTTTTGTAAACATTTTATGTAAACAAAAAATTTTTTGTAAACACTTTCTGTAAACACAAAGTGTTTGCAAAACACTGTCTGTACACAAAGAGTGTTTACAAAACACTTTGTGTTTACATGGACCCCCAAAATGTTTCCAAAACACTTTGAGAGTTCATATGTATGCTTTGTGTACATATTTACCACAATTCTGGTGACAATGCATACACTATACAGCTACCCACATGTTTACCATTGTGCCAATGGTCACCACAATTGTTTCTATCCTCGCGAATTATTTTTCTTCGGCAGTTTTATAGATTCGAGATCGCAGAGGCACTGAAAAAAGTGCGCTACACATGCGACTGTGTCGCGATTTTTTCACTAGCGCTTACCCGTTGAAAGCCGCGCTTCGAAATGCAGCCGCTTGCATTAGCGTCATGTCCGACACATCAAAACACATAATAAACGCATTTTTGCTCATTATAGAGGGCGTTACTGTAAATTTATGGCGATCTTATCGAGATGCGCGTCGCGCGTCTACACGCTCGTCGCGAGTTTCTTTGCCCGGCGATTAAACGGAAATCATGTTTATGCATACAAATTCATAAACGTTTGATAAACATTGCCAATCGACCATAATTGCCTCGAACATCCATCCCGCGAGTGTGTGTTTAACGGCGCGAACGAGGCTCGCAGCCGCGGCTTGTAATTTCCCCGACGCTCGTCGTCAATTTGCATGTTTGCGCGAACGAGCGATAACCGGAATGGAAGATATCAACGTCGCGAGACAGTCGCGCTGTCCGCGAAGTGGACCGCAGTCGAATCTGGATCGGACGCTGACCTTCTCGCGGGGTACTCCAGATACCGAGATAGATTCTAATCTTCGGCAATGCTACATCGGAGTCGCGCTGTGTAATGTGCCGATATATATATATCTATGTATATAGATTGCGTACGAAAAGAGAACGGGCACAGATTCCGGCTGGCGAGGCTGTCGAGCGCAGCAATTTATTACAGTTGAACGCACTTCTGAGCACATCTCGAGGAAACGTTCATCGGACCGCCGAATACGTGACGACGTTGCGTAAGCTCGGGAAAAAAACGAAAATCCGGTAGAACCGTTGCAGGAAAGTGAAGCCTTGACATTGGGCAAAAAAGCCGGCTTACGAAACGATTGTGTCATAGGATTGCCCAATGTATATTGTATAAAAAATTTTTAACTTGTTTCACATCCAAAATGTAGTCAAGGGCGGAAAATATTAAGATCAAGACAGACGTTAGTTGTCGAAGCCAAGATAAGCAGATTAAGAATAACTCTATAAATCTATGCATCGGTCAGTTTAACCTGAAATTAAAAGTGATGAAACAAAAACATTTCGATAATACTATAAAATGATTGGCCAATAGCAAATATGAATTAAATCC
This sequence comes from Ceratoteleas bidentatus, assembly GCA_022817645.1. Classification (NCBI taxonomy): domain Eukaryota; kingdom Metazoa; phylum Arthropoda; class Insecta; order Hymenoptera; family Scelionidae; genus Ceratoteleas; species Ceratoteleas bidentatus. Next base: position 10,663 of record JABFPB010000203.1, read on the forward strand.
CATTTTCAACATTTCATCAAATTTGGAGGTCAAACATCATGTTTCAATCACATAAGTACATTTTTAACGATTGACCTTGAAATCAAAACATATTCATTTCCAGCTAACTTCAAGTCAATGCTTTAAATTCAAACCATTTTTACAGTGCAACAGTTACATTCAAATCCGTGAGTCCAACAAATCCGCGAAAGACCCGATCGAATGTCCATCGACGATTGTTCGCGAGGCGCAAAAACTTGGGTTTATCCTCGCGAGGAAAATGGGACTCCATAAACCGCGCGCTCGTCGTTTCAATAAAAGGCGCTATCGCGACCGTAAACTCGGTTTCGTGCAAATTCTTTAATGCCCGTCATTACTCCTACAATTCAGCAACGACCCAGATAAGACAAAGACTCGCATAAACATGACTCTAAAATGTCTTGACGTTAATGGCCGGCCGCGCGCACCCCGGGCTGACCTACAGGATGACTAAAACGGCCCAGACCATTATCTCGCTGGATGCCATTTTTAACCTGTCGGAAGCGCGCCTCGGACGCTCGAATGCACGTCGCGCGGCATCATCGGAGATCCATCACGGCGTTGAGCGACGCATAATGCGCCATCAAGCGTCCCGGGCGTTAATCGCGTGTTTATTTATTCGTTTATTTGTTTACGACCGGCCAATTGTAATTACGAGCCGGCAAAAATCGGAATCAATAAACCGATGCCACGCAGTAAACGCGCTGTAAACCATTCGGTCGTTTAGGCGAATTACGGCCCGCGGTTTAACACATAGTTGAGCCCAATGTTGAACAATGCGGTGACTTCGAAAGCAAGAGAAATGCCATTGTTTATCTTCTGTCAATAAAGAAAATAAATACGACATTGTTTTAGGAGTAGAAACTACTTTTAGACTTTAAACATTTTCTTTTTTAAGTTTCATGCTTTTTTATATATAAACTTTCTGATTTAACTTCTGAAATGGTAATCTTGTGATAGTAATAAATTGTTTATAACAAATTATTAGTACTTTATAACAAATTATTAATATCTACTAATACATTTTTATAACAAATTATTAGTATCTACTAATACATTCTTTATAACAAATTATTAGCATTTTATGAGAAGACAATTTTCCGTAAAAGCAACCTGTTTGTTTAAACCATAGAAAAAAATGTTCATCCTTTCCTTCGTGCTTTCGATGTCTCCAAGCAAGGTCATTCGCGTTTTTGACTTGCAGCCGAACAATGGCTATGCCGCGGTTCCTCGAACCGAGTGACGTCACGGTCCGTCATGCGACGATTCGCCGAGAAACGCGGAACTCGAGAATCGAGAGAATGCAGCGGCTGTAGCGGAAGGGAGAAGCGGAATGAACGCGAGAGAGAGAGAGGAAGAATGGACGAGAGAGAGGGCGCCGCGGTTCGGCTTACTGAGAGCGTATCTCCTTTCGGAGTTTGTGGACCGCACAACGGTAACCGCGCGGCGTCGACTCAGCCATTGCGTCCGAACACCGTTACACTTATGGGCACCCATGGCGGGGCCCGTAAAACGCGCACGTTACCGTATTAATGAGATCCATCCCGGAATATGCGCGTATAACGATTACGCAATAACGATATAATTTGGAACACAAAGCGCGCGTTGACGAGAGCGACGGGGAAATCGTTTCCATGACACTTTTACAAGCCGGGTCGCGCTGCCATAAAACCGATTGCCGTTAATTGCAGCGAGAATCAATTTGAGAAAAGAGGAAGGAAAGATCACTGCGAAAAATGTGGGATAGAAATGCATAGAAAAAGAATTGAGAAAATTAAATTGAATTTGAAAATCGCAAGATTCGGCATTGAATGTCATGGGTTGTAAAATTACTTAAAATTAATTCAATTCTTTTCTATTCATTTCTATTCAGTATTTTTAGCAGGGTTGCCTGCAAATGACCACTAAAAGATAAACTGAGAGAACACTGGATGTTGCGAAGAATGCGGAGTTTTCAAGGTCAAATATCTTTGTCTGTTTTCATAAGGAGAGCTTGAATCAAAGAGGTAAAGTGAAGGTTAAAATCTTAACTGTTTGGTGGTGTTTAAATCATCGAGAATCTTTATCCAGATGGCGCGAAGGTCGTTGGGTTCATAAAATGGTCGAAGATATACATTTTGCAAACACCTGTTTCTCGATTAAAAATCATGCAACTTGAACTGTTTATGTCTTTAATTAGACAAAACTGTAATAAATCGATAAAAAATTGTTTGGATTGCTCTTCTGTTACAAACATAATTACAAACATAGTTCTAACTCCTCCTTATTATTTCCTCTCTTTCTCTTCGGAAATCTATAATAAATATTTTTGTCGCAACACTTTAATGGACATGACTCGCATTTCCATTATTTCTACACTCGATTTGTAATTTTAATCTCCGTCTACGGTCGAAGGAAAGAACGATTTCGTGAATTCTTTCACGTAGACAGTACTTGTAACCGACGATCGATGTGGCGCATGCACGATTGGTCTGCAATTTCGACGGTCGAATGTCCATTTCCAGGTTTGATGCCTCGTCGGGATCGCCGGCATTCCGTCGACACGTGAAATACCGGGAACACGGCGGGTTCAACAGTTTACGAATCATTTGAGGAATGTCTCGGCTATTTATTGTGGGATATCGGGAAACGGCTCGTGATCGGCATCTAAATCCACGATGCGCACGCTACTCGTGCCACTTATCTCAATAATTTCAATCCTCCCGGAGGAGGTACGCCGGGTGAAAAATGCCGATGAAGTCGACTGTCATTTCGCAGTGAAACATGGCGCTGCATTCTTGAGAAAGTATTTAAATCAATTCCGGCCGGGACGGGAAAAAGGCTATGTTTGAATGAGGGAATACGTGATTGCCTGGAGAGGAATCGGGTTTTGGCATGGCCATTCGGATTGAGGGAATAGATCGAGGGTAGTCACGGAGGTCTTTGATTTATATCGGGTAAACGCAAACTAATGCTTCTAGTGAAGAAGTTATTCGGTTAGAATGTCTTCGGTGAATTACCGAATTGATTTATTTCGACACTTCGTAAACAATTTTGTAATTTAGCGTTGATTTAAGACGACAGCGATTCACTAGACAAATAAGTGTATTTTTCCAAGACACTTTGGTAGAAAAGACAGGACAAAGTCTTAAGGCCAAGTCGAAAGTCTGCTGTAACGGAATTAGTGACTTTGATAATAAACAAAGAAGAAACAATAAGTTTATAATAAACTTTTTTTTTAATAAAAAGTTTTAATTTGTCAGCTAGACATATTCTCCCATAACCGTAAAATGTAAACTAGTTTTTGAGGTGGCAAAAATCGTAGTTTGCTAACTACGCTGAAAGTTTTCTTTAAAATCTCAAATACATTCTCCTAAAGGTACGGAATGGCGCGACGATCGATTTAAAAAAAAAATTGTTATGAATGTTTTTATTAAAAAAGACACTATCTCCGTTGCAGCAGACTTTCGGCATCACCTTACAACTCGTCTAGATGTCGGATTTATTTACGAAAGATGATATTCCCCTCCGCACAGTAAACTCCGTTCCCGTTGCGCTAAATGAGCGTCGCCGAACAACAGTTACGCGAAATTCAATTCGGGATTGTTTTCCCGAGCGTCCGTCAATTATAAAGTATTACGAGGCGGCGTCCACGATCGCATCACAATGCGGCCGATCGAGGCGCCGCATCTCGCGGCTCAAATTGTTAAATTTTCAATGCAGAACGAAGCGCCGCGGCGATAAGCCGCGTCGTGATTTACATTTCGCGGGTAATTGGATCGCGCGCGGCGATAGCGAATTCGAGGGGATTTGGGCGAGCGCGGCTCACTTCGATCGCAGATAGGGCCCGCGGCGATAGCATCGGGCCAATATTTTGATTGAATTAGAGGAATATAATATTGCAAACAAGCGCGCGCGAGAGCGTATTGATCAAGATCAACGATTCGTGATGGTCTCGAACGGACAAGTATGTGGGTCACGCTTCCCCGATAAAAGTACCGGTTCTCGTGGGGCACGTAAAAATAGCCGCGCTGGAAACCAAATTTCGTTACGCCTGTCGATTATGATCGTTGGCCGGCCGATTACGACATTCCCGGGCGGCTCAGAGGCACGGAAGCGGCGGCTCGGTTTCGGCAAAAAGCGACGCAAAAACGCCGACGGAGCGGCAAAGATCGACCCCAACTTTTGCATGGAGAAAAACGATGTCAGAGCGACCGAACGATTTGGTTCAAGCGGTTTGGTTGTGGCATCCAAAAATTCCAACACGACCAAATTATTTATTTATTTTTTAGGTTATAATACCAGGGTGAAAATCCCATTCAAAATCTAGCAAACCAGTCTAATTTTGATCCGAAACATTTTTGTTTCAGTAACAAAATTCGTTTTGGTAAAATTATTTGGGTTATTCCCTGAACAGAACATCCACGGGGTTCAGAAATTCCTACTAAAATTCCTACCAAGAAATCTCCAAAATTCACCCCAAATATCTCTGTCTCCCAAATATCTTCGGGAAATCCACGTAGAATACACGTGTTTGTTCTGTTCGGGTCATTAAATCATTTGGTTCTTGTGTCCAAAACTGTATCACAAGTATTGGGGTGGCTACAAATGGACCAAATTATTTGGTTATAGTAACCAAAATTCAGTTCAGACCTAAACACTGTTCAACGCGCTAATTCGAGCTGTCCATTATCCGGCGCATTCCCATCGACGCGATCGTGAATATTAATTCGCCCGGCGAATGAATTCCTCGTCGTCATGATTAACTGTTACGTCACAAAGAGTGAGTATTTCATCGACGAACACTCGTTATAGGTTAGTCGACTCATGCATTATGCATGATCAATAATCGCGGCTGCAAAAATGGCATGTTGAATTAGCACATTAACGAGCCGGGTTTCGAGCTATCCACGACCCGAGCTGCGCCTCCGCGAGGCACCTTTGCCGACGCGCGACGTGCGAAATTTCGTGCGCCCCCTCGAGGCCGCGACGCGAGGTGTTAATTTAATCGCCGACGGGATAATTAGAATATTGATGGCGCGCTCGGCTTGACGTGTTCATTCGAAGCCTGACGGCCGATTTGTTGAATGATTTTGGTCATTCATGAAAAAAAATCGCGATGACATCTGTTTGTGATCTGTGTGTGATTTGTGATCACACACACTTTATGGCCCCATTTTTGAGACTTTTGGGATAATTTTGTGATCACTAGATGGCCATGGTTAGTAATCACAAAATTATCCCAAGTCTCAAAAATAAGATCATGGAGTGATCACAAATTGTGGGATCTGTGTGTGATTTGTAATCGCACACATTATGATCCCACTTTTGAGACTTTGTGATGACTAGACGACCATGGCTAGTGATCACAAAATTATCCCAAGTCTTAAAAATAAGATGATGGAGAGATCACAAATGGATGTTGTGTGTGATTTGTGATCACACACATTACGATGCAATTTTTGAGACTTTGGGATAATTTCAAGATCATTAGACGACCAAGTTGATCACAAAATTATCCCAAAAGTCTCAAAAATGAGACCGTGAAGTGATCACAATTTGATGCATCACTTTACGATCACAAAGTCAATCACAATTTTTTTTCTCGGCGCAAAATTGTTCTATTCGGAGTTTTCGAGTTGAACAGAATTCAGGTTAAATCGCTCGCAAGTGGAAACGGTTTGAACTTGATAAATAGTCCGCGAACGATCGTTCGACGCTCTTCCGCGAGCACTCTCTTTAACTACAACACTGTTGCTCACTTGTACGTACCACCATGTGGTCATTCCTGATGAGATAGCAGCGTTTCAGCTCGTCATTCTTCAAAAGCAATCTATGCAACAACCAACGGCGCGCGCTCGTATCAAAACCCGGCCGCAAAAATCGCTGAATTTGCGCACGTCAAACTGTATCACCCGACGGATAAATCAAATCAACTTCAGACCATTTATCCACATCCGTCCGTCCATCTATCCTTTCGTGAGCGTTCGAGAAAGAGGTGTATTCTTGGTGGATAGTTAAGATGGTTAAAAGTGTTTGGTTAAACATTTTTTCTCACTTAAACATTTTTGTAAACTCGAGGTTAACATTTTTTTTAATGAATTTCTTTCTCTAACATTATAGTCTACAATCTTATAAGGATCGATAAAAAAAGTGTCCAAGTGTTGATAAATTACTCTGCAAAAATGTTGTATATATATAAAATTACTTCGTAACCTAAGATAACTTTCCACACTTGAAAAAATTGTGGAAATTGTCTATAACTTTTTAATTTTTACTGTTTTTAAAACCAATATATTAAAAAAGTAAAAGAATATTATTTTAAAAAGGTGTGAAAACGTATCATAAGTTACAAAGTAGAAAAGTAACATGAGTTACGATGTTATTCTTTTGGGGTCTCGAAATAATATGTAAACACAAAAAAATCGGTTCCTAAATGCTAAATCTCTCTATAACTCTATCTCAACTGTATCTAAAAAATTCAGTTTTGTTTACACTAAATATTACACATTTTAAATTAACTAAAAGAATGAAGTTGACTAAAAAATGTACAACTGCATCCGATTCCTCGACAACTCAATTCAACCTTGTCCCCCCCAAAAAAGTGCACATTCATCCACGTTCTGTCGCCCTTCGACGAACGATCCCTTAATTCCGTCAGAGCCGCCGCGGTGTCCCTTTTTGCCCGCGCGAGATAAATCTCCGGAACTGCGGAATAAATAAGGCCATCGCGACGTGGAAATCCATTCGCGATGTTCTCTCGCGCTCGCGTTATCGCCATACTTTACTCTCGAGGCCCTCGTTTGCACTCGCTTTTTCCCGTTGGTCGCCGCCCTTTTCCCTTCGCTTCCCCGTAACTCACTTAATATTACAAGCACCGCTTTTTTCGGGCGCCCTCTGCCTCAACTTCCACATTCATAATGGCACCTCGCGAGGCAGACGTAAGTAAATAAGCGCCACGCTCGCAACCTCGTAATAACAACCTGCGCGGAATATCACTTATGGCGCAGCGGCCGCCCGGGAATGCGAATCAGTTCGATGCGCCATTGATTGCCATTCCAATAACGATGCTTTACGATTTTCCAATTAAGCGCCGCGCCAGCGCGCCGGTGTTTTATGTTTACGCGTATTTACGTTCCTAATGGACGCGCCGCGTACTACAACGCTCGCTGCCGCGACATCCGGCACTCGTTCCCGGGCTAACCTGATTGGCCGTTCGACGTCTGCGCTGGCATTACCCGCACCGGCGCCGATTAAAACCGCGCTCTACGACGTTGAATTTCTACCTCGATCGACGATTTTCCCGGCCGTAACGACCGCGCGATTTTCGTGACGATCCGCCGAGACTTCCGCAGTTCCGTTTTTTTCGCCGAGCAAAAATGGCGCTCTCGCAGGGAAATGGGCTTGTCGTTCCACGCGAAAATCGGTTTATAATACGAGTGCGGCGGAAAGTCGTGCTTCAAAAGCACTCAGACCGCAGATAAATCTTCGTCGTCGGAGCACGATCGTTTTTCCCCAGCCCGACATTCCTCGCGCGCATAAATTCTTTTTCCTGCAAAAGAAGCTGGCAAAAAATCGGTAACGAATCGGCATCGTTTTGGAAAATCGCCTCCTTTCGTTAGTTTTGTTAGTTTTGTTAGTTTCGTTAGTTTTATTAGTTTTTAGTTTCGTTAGTTTCGTTAGTTTTGTTAGTTTCATTAGTTTCGTTAGTTTTGTTAATTTCGTTAGGTTGGCAGTTCTCGCTTTTTCTGCAGTCATCGCGTGACCTTGATTGACATTGAGGGTCGTTGTACCCGATTCGATGGGCTCTCGATTGGGATCGCGCGATTTTTCGGCCGATTTCGACGCCGATTTCCGGAACGCGGCCGAAATTCCGAACGACCGCACGCGCGCAAAAAGTCGCAAACGGCATAACGCGGTGCGTTATGCAATGACCGCAAACGTGCTGCGCCCCGACGTCTCCATATCCCGCGAGCGAACCTGTCACGTGCAATTTACGGCGCGGCGGAAAAAGCGCGGCGCGAATAAACACCGTGATCGCCGCGAAATATTATTTACGCAAATCGGCGCAATTTGCGCAATTGAATCGTGAAAAAGCTGACAAGCAGGTCCGGTAATAACAGGCCGATCGATGCCAGCGCCGCGCGCGGCGTAATTTCAGGTCGACGTACGTGCGGTCGCGTATTATCGACGCCGGCCGCGGTTCGATCTTAAATGCGCGACTCGAGTCGTCCTTTCGTGTTCCGTGCGAAACACGACAAACCGTCGTTTAGTTACGGCAAAAATGAGCGGCACGCAGCCGCGTTTAGCCCGGGTAATATGAACATTTGTATGGCTTATGTTTATCTGCGGCGACGCCGCTTATTTATCGGACGAACAACGTTTACGACCGCGATCCCTCGGCAATGAGCCATTCGATTCATTATGAAGTTATTCGAGCCGCGCGGTTTGTTAGTGCGAGAACGACACAGTGTAGTCGCAAACTGGAAACCACTTTTGCCCGGAATCACGGCGTCGTGAGACAAGTCGCGACAGCTGAAAGGAGACGAAGTTGGTTGGGTGGGAATTTGGTTAGTGTAATTGAATTATTCAGACGATTCTGCTGAGGAGTTTGTAAAATGGTTTGTTTAAGTGAGAAATTCAATCAAGCTGACTAAAATTTTCAGTTACTGGAAAGAGAAGGAAACCTTATGGAAATAAAATCTCTGAAAATCTCTGAAAAATGATCTGAAAACATCTTAAAATGTCTGAAAACCTCTGAAGAACTTACTGCCCCAGTTTTTAATAATTTTTTATAGATTATTATACTCTTAATATCCTCTGAATATATTATATTCAGAGTTTTCCTTGAAAAACTTATTTTAATATAATAAGTGTTTTTTAAATTTATTTATAAGCTTAGTTTTAAGATACTCTTATAACGAATGTTTTGGTACACCTGAAAACTTTAAAAAACTCCAAAAATGCATTAAAATTCATTTTCTTTCAAACTTTGGTAACGTTTTCCTTTTCATTTACAGATTTATTACATTAAAGGTTACTGATTCGATTAGTCTTTTACCTTGGATAAATTCACAGCCATATCTCCTTGAAACTACTAAAAAATTGAATTAAACTTATTTCGTCCGAAAGCAACTCCACACTCTTTTTTTATTTTCAGCTCCATCAAACGTCTAACTTCTCTCTCCATATCTCATCAGAGAATCGCGTTTTTGCCTCAAAAAGTTTTCACACTGCAATCGCACTCGCAAAAATTTCGCCATACAGTCTCAACCGATTACCAGAAACGTGGCGCCGTAACTCACTCGATCCGATGCTTGTAAGTGCCCGATGGCCGTTCGCGAAACAGTTACGAACAAAGTCCCGACAAGTTGCAATTTGTTCGTCCGGGAAAAAGTGCGTTCTCGTTCGCCAAGGGTAATTAAAATTACGAATGCGCCCGACGCGCGTTTGTTCTGATGTTTACGCGCTCCTCGACGAAAATTAATCTCGCGTCAAGATATACGATCGCGCGCGCGCCTCACGCGTGTTTTTTCAACCCCATTAATTTCCCGTCGCTTTTTACACCGCTTCTTCCGCCGTCGCCGCCGAGACAAATCGCGTTGCTTCTGCGAAAACGACGTAAAAGTGTCAGCCGCCGGCCAATAAATATCTCTCGCGCGTTCCGAGAAAATGAGCCGCGAACTGCCGCGAAAACCAGCGGCTATCGCGTAATTAACCCCCCTTTGCCCCCTCCCCCCCCCTTTCGTCGCCTCAAAAAGTTCGTCGGAAGTTGGTTTGAATGAGCCCAATCTTGGCCGACTGACCTTTGGGTCCCGTTAGGTCCGACGGATCCCGAACAAAGCAGTGGGTCAATATTTGGGCCCGGCGACAGGTGGTCCAGCGCCACTTTCCACTCGGCGTAGCGCCGAAACAGTTATTCCTATAGACATAACAGTCTGCGATCGTTTCCCGGCCGAGTGCCATTGATCCGACACTCGAGTCGGTTGCGCAACCAGTGGAGGTGTTTCCATGTTTGGGAAAGCCTAGCGGGCAATTTTCGTGCGGGTCATTAGCATAATCCGAGGCAGGAGTGTGCGCTGCAAAACCAATGTTCCGTTTGAAAACACCTTTGAGGCATTGTGTAGACGGTTTCGAGTGGTTCGTAAACGATCTTTTACAAAGAAAATACGGAAAAGTGTTTGATTGGGTACGAACACGACACTTGTGTAGAAAGAAAAAGTTTTGTGGAAGAGGTGAGCTGGGTGGTGGGAAAGCGAAGTGCACGAAATCTAAAAACTCAAGGATGTTGAGTTTTTAGATTTCGTGAAGATTCAACTTTGGTTCGATGTAAATTAAAATAAAACAAAATAAAATTAGAAGTTTTTGTAAAATAGTACTATTATTTGGGGAATTCCACGTCCCGATGACCCAAAAAAATCCGATGTTGAAAACAATGTCTCTCGATTTGATGATTTAAAATGGAGTAAGTGCAAGTTGAAAAATGAAATAGTTCCTTTATTTTATATCTAAAATCTGAACGTAACATTTAATTTTACTACACAAGAAGTTACTAAACAGAACAGTTTAATCCACTTTATTTTAAAAATATCAATTCATTTTCTAAATCGATATCTCAATCTAACTTACTTATCGAATTAGGTAAACTATATTTTCTTACATATTTTATTTCCAAATTCGGTCATGAGAACATAACGATTTAACCGACATTCTCAATCCCCAATCCGTTTCATTCATTTTTCGAATCTTCGACGGGCGATACCTTCGTCTCGTTATTGAACCGTCAATTGGCCGATCTGAAAGAGCGCCGCGCGGTTCCCAGGGTCTGCTAGATTCGCCATAAACGCCCGTCGGCTGTTATGGGGACGATTATCTTTATTAACACCGGATCGACAGGGCTTCGGTTTAGCATCACACGCGGCGTGCAATAAAACGAGCGACCGGCAACAAGTAGCCTGGCCTTCTTGCACGCAAAATAGAACGCGCGAAACGGAGCGGCGACATTGTCGCGCGCCTCTGAGTGCTCGTTTAGGGCCGCGCCTGGGTCGTTTTTTCCCCACAGATACACTTAGAAAAATAATTTAGTTGTTTCTAATAAATACATTTATTTGGATAATTTTAGGTACTCCAAATGAAGATTTATTTGAAGTTAATAAATAGTTATTTGCACGGGAAAACAAAGTGTCTTCGAAAAACGTTTAGACACTTTTAGTGTCTTTTTCATGAAAAAACATCTTCGTTTGAGACATTTTTCATGTCTTTTCTCCAAAAACGTCTTAAAATAAGACACCTGTTTTTGTAGTGTGGTGTACATTTATTTGATCCAATATATATTTTTATTCAATTAATATTCATTTATTTATCCCAAATAAATCGTTAATTTGCACACACCATTTCAAGTAAATTTTTTAGTTATGAAATTAGTGGAATTAATAATTTAATTATTTTTCTGAGTGTACGCACAATAAATAGGCGCCCGAACAACATTCCAGTAAAACAATTCTGTCAAATACTTATAGTTCGATGTTCAAAAAATATATTAGCATAGTTCCAAAGAATTGAATATGTATTTACAAATCGGAATTTAATCTTACTATTACTCCTTATTTAAGTCCTGGGATAAAATTCCATAATAGACTATTTGTCTCATGGTGTCATGGGTGGATGGATCATTTTACATAAAAAAATGCATCCAATTATTATGCTAAAACGGTTTCATTTTTGGGATGATGATGACCTGCTGAGCAATGCATGAGAAATTTGTGTACCCTCGGGGATGCGCGAGAATTCGTCTCAGCGCAGGAAAAAGACTCTCGCAGCCAGAGCTACCGTTGCGGTCAGAACGAGCGTCACGGTGACGCGAGCACGGTCAACAAACCATAAAAAGATACACGAACGAAACCGATCGGTTCGGTTTCTTGGACTCGGGAGTTATTGTTGCCGATGGGCTCGTTTGCTCGGGCAAAATCGGGTCCGCGAGCGGCTGCGCGTGCAGATGTTAGCGAGTCGGAAAATCGGTCGGTCGAACGGAAACTCGCTGGGAAACAATGAGGGAGATTCGCGGTGATTAGGTTCCAAGAAAATGGGAATTTATGGCAGTTTGCGCTGCCGAAAGAAGCGTCCGAGGTTCGGGGGAAAAAGTTCTGCTGGAAACACATTTTTAAGGAGAAGAAATACGAGAATGCTTAAACGTCGTAAAATGAGATATTAAGGAGGCGATTCTTGAGGTAGTTTCGGTGTGGAAATGAAGTGGTTGTTTGAAGAAGATTCAAGATGAAATTGGAGCTGGGAAGAAACGATAGATTTGTTGCAACAACCTTTCTGATAACGATTAATGTTGAAATAAAATTTTTACTTTAATCAATTTTTGAATATTGTCACCAGTATTGGAATTCTGTTATTCCTTATAATAAAACTTTAGGAAACTAGCTAGGAAATTGGCACATATGAAGCGAGATGGGAAACTAGCCAAAAAATCGAGAATATTTCTAAAATTATTTTAATAAATCGCAATGACACAGATACTGACTTATTCAACCAATCAGTTGAAAAAATTTCATTGTCTTAGCTGGGATTTGAACCTCCGTCCTTCCACGCAGAAGTTGGAAAGTATAACCACTTAGACAAAGTCGTTATATCAAAGACTCGTACAATGGTTCTACTTTACGTTTATTCAATGCAGTATGACATCAATGCGCATAACTTTAAAACGAGTCTTGAAGATGTAACGACTTACGCCAAGTGGTTATATTCTCCAACTTCTGCGTGGAAGGACGAGGGTTCGAACCCCAGTTATAACAGCTTCTCAACTAATTAGTTGAATAATCTTCGACTTCGTGTCATTGGGATTTATTAAAATAATTGTAGACTTTTTCTACAATTTTTATTATTTTCTCCAACAAATCCTAGCTCGTTTCTTAGCTAGTCACCTAAGTGCCAATTTCCTAGCTAGGAAACTAGCTAGGAATTTTTCTCTGGGTTGTTACCAGATCTTCACTTATTTCTTATCGCATACTTCATTTTTCAGTGAGGTCCCCCTCGTTTTTCCATCGCAATAATATTCGCCATCCCTCGTTCCTACAAGCCAACTGTCCATCAACCCGAAACCCGACCCGCGTTAAGTAATCCACCCGGGGTATCCATCCTCTCCTCCGCCGGCTGTGAGAATTCGATCCCCGTCCCAATGACGTGGCCCGAACTAATGAGCCCAATAATTTACCCGTAATGAGATGTTATGCTATCCGCGCGCGCAAACCATCGCGATCCATCACGCCTGCGCACCGGCTGCAAAAGGAAGCCGTGGCTCGCGCGCCAAAACGGCATCCTCGCGGCACGCGGTGAAAAAGTCGCGTCGCTCATTTTACGCGTTGCGACGAGATCGGCGGTTTCGCGCGCGCGTCACCGCAACGGGTCGCGGCAAAAAGCGGAAGGAGTCAAGATGGGAAGGCGTCGGCTTTTTCCTCCTATAGTTTTGCCGATGATCCTAACGGGACCGAGGTGCGGAGAGACGTTCGGCAAGTCCCGGTCATCTGGTTGCGCAACGGGCGTGCGGCCGCGTGATTCATTGTTTTGCGTCGCGCGATGCCGCGGCCAGGTGGCGGCAGCTGTTTCATCCGGGACCGTTACTTCCCCCGATTACCTTTGCTCATCCTTGGCCCCTGTCACTGTGTCACGCGTGGTGCACCCGCTGCCCGACGCGCCGGCATACATCACTTATTAGCGTCGACCGAACCTGTGAAAGTTGAGAGAGCCGCGATAACCGGGTCCGTCGCAACGGAAGATCCGCGCGATCCATCTCGATGTGATAACGACAGATTCTGGCCGTCTAAAGTGGATATGTGCATCTAATTGCCCGGCGGAGGAAGATGGACCGCTGGCAGATCCGCGGGAATTTGGAACGATATTCGAGATGGAGACTATTGCTGATGTCACAGTTCGAGACTACATATCGCAGGATGTAGATTTCAAGCGACATTGACTGGTTGATGCAAGGGTATTATACCGGGTCATACCCTTGGTATGATTGAAGGGATCAGGATCGCCACCCTAAAAGAGCAAGGAAGAGAAAAAGATAAAGAACGTGAAGATAGATATAGGAAACGATAGGGATGGTATCAACGCGTTGGATGAAGTAGATAGGGTCAAGATACGCAATAAATTTACTATAAAGTTTTAGGTTCGACGAGGTAGTTTTAAAAAGGGAAGGGGTCAGGATCGCCTCTCAACAGTCGCAAGGAAAGGGAATAGATAAAGCACGTGAAGATAGAGATAGGAAACGATAGGAATGGTACCAACGAGTTGAATTAAGTAGATATGGCATGGATAAACAATACAGTGACCACCCAGATTTTAGGTTCGACTTCTTGCCGATGTTGCTACAGCTGGTCAACGGGTGACAATAAGCCGACACTTTCGATATCAGTTCTTGGGGGAACGACTTATTTAGTTTGGTTGCACTGATGAAACTATTAAGTTGAACCTTCGTCTTTATCTCTCTTTACAAAAGAAAAACTAAACTCGTCTGACAGTTAACGAGGGTAACCGTATCTCCTTGCAGATAGCAAGTTGTCAAAAAGGCAGATTAAACCTCTCAAAATCCTGTTTTAAGAGCGATATACCAAACTTTTTTTCCAGTACTAATATCCTCAAATCAACTCCGTGAAACCATCATTATTGGCTTTTGGAATTCGGGCTAATGCGCCGCTCGTCAAATGACGCTGGAATTAGTGCGAATATTGCCTCGCAATCGTGCCTCGGCGCGTCCTACTTTCTCGACCGGACTGCGCCGGCGAAAGGTGTGGATTAGCCGTCGCGTGCCGAAAGAATCAATTTTTCGGCCGCGGGGTCAGCGTTATTGTGTCGCACAATTACCCCGAGACGTACACCCGTGTTAACACCGGTACGACCGGTCGCCGGCCGCAAACAATGGCGGCTTTTTTCTCGGCCGGTAGCTCGCACGACCCCGACCGCGGCTCGTACAATTACGGCGAATCTATGACCCAAAGAAGCGGATGAAAAATGGAAATTGCGCCCGAGGGCATTGCCGGCAATTACTCCGCAGGGACGATTGCGCACACCTGCACCCGGAAGCCACCGCTGGACATTGTACCTGGTTCACGCCTTAAAATAAACAACCGCTACTGTCGACGATAAGCCCGCGAGGTGCATTGATTGGGCTTTAAATTACCGGACTTTTTCAACCTCCCGGGTTGGATTCGCGCTGACTTTCAGTTTCGCCATTTTTCCGATTCCGTACGCCGCGGCGTCTAATTGTTTCTTATGACTCGACGATTTATGATCGGCCGGCGCATCGACAGAAATCATCTGGCGCTTTTATCGCGGATAGTGACAGTTACTAAGTGGGCGCTGCAATCGACCCAAGTATCGTTTCCGAGCGATCGCGGGATTCCGGCGCATAATTGCCCGGGACGAATCAGTTATTAATCATCGTTATTGATAACCGCGCTCGACAAGGGTCGTCGAATCGCGCGAGGCCTATAATTAAACGCAATTAAAATTTCGAAGCCCAAGCGGCTCAGAGCCTGCCTCCTCGAACCACCTGGGCCTCTAACAGCCTAATGCACCGCGAACAGTTATCTTATTATGATTGCCCATTTTTTATGATAATCAATTTTAACAACATCCCAGGCATGTTGCGAGCGTAAAAATTCCAATTAAGCCAATAAAGTGTTCGTTCACGTGTCCGTGGCTTTTCCCGCCGCTTAGGCTAATTGAAACCAATTATGAAATCACCGTTCCAGGCTCGGTAACCGTTACCGAGTATGTTGCCAAGGCGCTGGGATAACCGGTGAATTGGTGCGATGTTGAGGAACGGAGGTCGCTGGCGATGATACGAAATCAAGTTGATAATGTGAACCAAGTTGGGGTGTGGATTGATTAGGAATTTCCACTGCAACGAAACTGACTATGCTGAGAAGTTAGAGGCAGTAGGTGCTTCGCAAAATTAGCTAATATAAGTCCGTGTAGTTCCTAGCTTGAAACGCTAATCAAACTGTACTAACGATTCTGAGTTGTACCTGATATACGGAGACTCAATTAGATTATAAATTAGAGTCTAATCAAATTTATACTTTGCAGTGTATCACTTTAATTATTTACATCAAGATAGGCTGTAACTATTTTTATACGTGGTAAACTTTCAAGTACTGAAAAAAGGCAGTACACTTTCTTGAGATTTTGTTTGAAGATGGAAAATCGTAAAGATATAGATGAGGCCTATTACTTTAAGAGGTGCTTCAGAGACTTGTTCTTCTAGTGCAATCCTAGCTCTTCCCTCCGTGACATTTCTGCAACCTTACATACCGTAATATTATTACAATGTTATTTCCCAGCAAAATGTAGATTTTCTTCCTGTACACCCACCCGTACACCAACCTCCACCACCTCCTTTCCACCAGACGCTCTTATCGGTCACACTCACCTCGTCCCAAATACCGCCCGCAATAGAGATATTAACCGTGTCAGTCTGCAAACAAACCATCGCACTTCCGTAAAAGTAGCCACCGAAGCAATTTCAAGGCACGTAGGCTTAATGCGATTACTGCTAATATCACACTTCTGCGAGTCATCAATCACCCCCCACCCTCCCCGCATCATCAACCAAACCCCCACCCTGATTCGGTGTTCGTCAGGTTCCGTTTTTTGTATCGCATCCCCACGGAATCAAGGTCGCCCGAGGTCATTCCGCGTAGCCCCCATCCGGAAAAGAGCATCGCCTCATAATGGAAAGGGAAGCGCGTACACTGCGATGCCGCTCGATTAAGCCGCCACATATGGGAAAGCTCCGGTATTGTGGGGACGCAGCATTTTTTCCTTCCACGAACGTTTTTCCGCGTGAGACTGCGCAAACAATCCGTGGGACCTGGATTGTGCCGCGCGCGTCTTCGCAGTTCCGTCAGGTTACTTAATTGTTACCTAACCCGACATGCCGTACGGATAAGGCAAACAAACAGTTGTTGGCCCCGTTTTATTTATTGAATCGCTGACGAAACAATGGCGCCGGGGCGTCGCCCGTTCAACTCACATGTCTAGGTTACGTCGGGCTGTGTGTATCGACGCGGGCAGTTATTATTGTCTGCTAATTTCGCGACACTTTTTTAGGCCTGGGTATACTTTTGGAAAGTAGAGTAAATGGTGGATTAATTGAAGATGTTTATTGATGGAGGGAAATGTGGTTAATTGGGAGATGGGATCTATAGAGTAGTGGAAAATGCTTAGATTCAAATTCTGCTGTAAGGGAGTTAATAAGCAATGATAAATTATTATTTTATCTTCGGACATTTAATAAAATAATGAAAATTCGTGATTTTTCTTTTTAATGAGGAAGACTGTGAAATTCATTAGTTTCGAAGACTACCTCTGTAAATCCATTTGACGTCCCTGACAAGGGAACTACCTGAAGGATTCTCATGAATACTTTCATATACTTCATACTCTGAGAGGATTTGTCTAATTATTGTTATAACTCGTTGAATTAAGTCTTGAGATATTAAAAAACCACACTTTATAAGATCTCAAGATACTTTTTATAATATCTCATAAGAGATTGTGACCCACCATTGCCGTAACCCTTATGGCGATCCTGCCAGGATTCATCTTGCTCATATCGATATATAAATGTGAAAGTTATAAATGTGAAATTGACATAATCTCAATCGAAACGCCTCACAGTGGAAAAAACTTTGAAACACATCGATTATTAATTTTGTTATATATTCAATGTACTCAAAACCCATCGAACCGCCTTTCTAAATGACACTCGTTTTCTGTTGCAGGTAAACATCCTATCTGGCACCTGTCCGCACGTATCGCGAAGCTGCTCGATAACTGCGATAATCGCGCCCGCAGGCCCGACTTATCGTTCAGCAAACTTTTGAAAAGTAACCCGGAAGCGTGCGCGATAACTAGCGCCCGGGTCGGCCCATTCCACGGTGAGCTGCTACGTTAAGCGAGGCCCAAAGAATCTCGGCGAACGGGTTTAATTATAGAAGAGATGCCTGGCACCCTGCTTGCCCTGCTTGCCCTCTTTGGCCCACCGTAATTTCTCCCACACCCACCGTTTTCCCGACCGCTATCCGCGAACCGCCAATTGTAGCCTTGTTGCGCCGCGATTATCCAATGAGAGGTACACGTGCTTGGCTAAAAGTATACGGGATTGCATTAAATTGCAATAAAGTGTGGGATCGCGGCGATGCCCGCAAGTGGTCTAGTTTCAGAAAAATCCCACGTGGGCCGGGGCGCCCGTCCTGCAAATGTGAATGTAAACAAGCGTGTTGATATTACCGTTTGTAATTAGAGGCGTGCAATTGTGGCTCCGGGACAGAACCGAGCACCTTTCATAAAGCAACGTCGACGGTGTGCTTTATGCAGGCGCGTACCTTCTGGCGTGTCATTTACAGTACTAAAGTGATATCGTCGCGAATTTATTAAGCGCGATTTTAATTGTACACCGCTGCGATCGCCGCGGGCGCAAAAATGGGACCGATTGTGCGAGACTGGACGGATCGTTTGTCTTGTTTTGCGGAGATGAGGGATAGGCATGTTGAGGCGATTTTTCAGAACTGCGGATTGATTTTTTGCGTCAGAATCACCGCTAATTGCTGCACTGAGACGTTGGGAGTGTAAAATTACACGTTGTTGTGGTTTTTGAAAACGGGGATGCATAAAAAGTAATGCTACGGGGAATTTGTAAGGCACAGTGATGCGTAATTTTACATGTATGGGTGTAATTTTCGATTTTTGTTCTATTTGCAGTCACAGTTTGGAAGACATTTTTTAATTTGGTACTGGGAGAAAATAACTAGTACAAATTACTGTTAGAGCAGTGACGCTGGGATACTGACGATAATGAACAAATTATATTGTAAAAATATAATTTTTACTCTTTTTGTGTATTTTATATATTTTTAAGATCTCAAGATACTTTTTATAATATCTCATAAGAGATTGTGACCCACCAATACCGAATGCCTTATGGCGATCCTGCCAGGATTCATCTTGCTCATATGGATATATAAATATGAAATACATATATATAAAATACAAAAGGAATTTACTGTTGGAAATTCCTCAGAAATACTAAAATTTCTCTCAGCATATTTTCCTTATCTTCAAAATCTCAGCTCAGAATTAATATCATAACCTTGCTATTGCAGCAGGCCATCGGCACCAGTACTGAAAAACTCGCATTTATTTTTAATTCGTTTAACGACAGCGATAAAAGGCCACTCGGTTGTATTAATGCTCCGATACGCCATAACAATATGCGATAAACGAATCGCAAGGTAATGATATTGCAATGAATGATTTCGAGTTAATAACTTCATCCGAAGGGCAATAAAAGACCCACACGCGGCTCGCCGATAAAAAGGGCACCGCCGCCATCTGCGTTTCCATCGAAAGCATAAAGAACAATAAACGGACTCGAAAGCATTAACCGCGCGGAACAATGCAAAAAGGGCGCGCTCAATTTCCGACGCGAAATATCAATTCGCGTTTTTACTGTTAATTAAGTTAAGACGTTGCTGCGTTCACGGCCGTTTCATGGAGCTGAATTCGCACGACGGTAGCAATTTCCGGAGCATTAATGCGGCCGCACGCATAACGGCGCAATGACTGAAAAAACAATCGGGCCCTCGGGTACCGCAGCATTACGACCACTGGAATGCGCCGATTGATACCATAAGTCGGTTTTTGCGGGTCGAAAAACATCGAAATATTTTCTTATGTGCGTCATAAAACGCTGATTTGAATAAGGCAATTGCGTTATGTCGAACGTATAATGCGGAATAAATTAATCCCACGGAATTGCGTGCAATTGTTATGGGGCCGGATTTAATGGGACCTAATGGCGCACTTTTACAAAACCGACCCAGAAAAGCCGCGAAAAATGTCTCGGGCAATCCGGCCGGAGCCGGAAAAAAGTTTATTCGTTTATAGATAAAGGCGAAGGAGTGTTAGGCAGACGGTCGTTTTACTGTGGGACACTTCGATAATGATACGCGTTGAATACACATTAAGATTACTTATTGCCGTAAGTACGTCTTAATTTATTCCGGATGATTTGCAATTTCATATAGCTGTTTCATGCGGCCATTAAGATTTATTTAATCGCGGCTGCATTAGAGCAAATGCACTGCACGAAACAATGAGATAAGGCGGTGAGAAAAATGCATTGTTCGGCTGGCTGGTGTAACCGTAATATCGCCGCGCCGACCGGAAATCTCGCTAATCCTTGAAAGGCGAGACTTATTGCTTTAGTGCCTTGCTGATAATTGCAATTCATCCTCTGATTAGAAACTGATCAGGAATCGCGAATCTGAAGCGGAATGTTTGACCCCTGACTTCCTCGCGGCAAGAAACCACTGTCAAACCTACAAAGTTGCCCGACGTTTAAATTATCAAACATCAAAAGGCTTAAATATACGAACAATCAAAGATTCCGAGCGCCTAATCGTTTGCCACGTCAAGTACAACGAATCCCATAAATCTCTCTGGTTGAGGTAACCTAACTGTTTCACTGTTCCACTATCAGAGAAACAGTTTACCCATCTTCGGTGCTCACATACGATCGTAAGAACAGAAATGTTTACGATACGATAAAAAAAAATTATATATATACTTAAGGGTGCTTCTCACTTTTTTCAGTCAAAAAGTAGCCTATTTTCATGATTTTTAACTCTAATTAGAAATTAGACCGTTTTAGAGATATCATTGGTACAGAAAAAAATATAGTTCTGAGTTTCGTATTGTCACTACAAAATCGTAGTCCATAAAAGTCTTCTCAAACACAAGCCAAGAAATTCGCACAATCGAACGTCGAAAGGAAAGTGAAATATCTTAAAAGCGCTGAAACCCACGACACCGTCGTTATCGGGGATCGCCGCTCAGCCGGACATTATGCGAAGGTCGTTCGGACGATCGTGGACCACCCGGTTTGGCGGCGGCGGACACGGTTCCGCGAGCCGGCTGCCATTGTCACGATCTTGTCATTGACACGGTACGACGTAATCTCGGTGAGCAACGCACGAGATCGCAATCAACGTCGAGCCATTAGAAACGGCAAGCCCGGCGCGGGGTAAGTGATCCCACGAGCGCGCCTGAGAGATGATTATAGAGCATACGGTCGTGCCAGCGGAGAGAACACCCCGGCACTTGAGATTGCGGTACGTTGATCGGCCGAGCGCAGTGCCGCCGCACCGTCTAACGAAAATATGCACCGTATATCTCGCAGCCGGGCAATCGTATATTATAAGATGAACGCTCGCGTTCTCTTTTTACTTTCCGGCCGGGAAAGTAAACTAGCGCTTATTCGTACGACCAATCGCGAGCGACGCGCGAAAAAAACGCGGAAGGCTCGCTCGGAAAAAACGAATAGACCGCTGCCCAGTAATTATCAGCCCATCCCGAGCCGGAAGAGTCAACATTTTGTTTTGGTGACCCCAAGAGGCAAGAATTCAATGTAAACATTACAATATCCAGAACTTATACTATCTTCTTATACTATTTTTGTGAATATCTAACACTTTTTATCAATATTTATCAACATTTAGGTTTTGGCCGCGTAAATTTCCATTTCAAACCACTGTGCGACACATTCCGCCTGTTTTGAACCGATTTGACACGAAAACACCCGCGCGACCTTCGCGATGTTTAGGGACGCGCGCGTTGTTTACAAACAATCGGCGCGCCCTGTTTACAAACAAAGCGATCGCCGCAGCGGCGATTCGTTATATCCGCGCGATCTGCCCAGCGGCGGTACAAAATGTTGCTGGAATACGTATAATCTGCATCTCCTCGTGGCGGATAAATGCCTCCCAGCCGGGCACCTAGTCGAATGTAAACACGGTCGGGAAAACGGATACGACGCCGCGATAGCTCTCCGGGCCCGAATCCCCGGGAAGGTCACGAGGCGCGCGGGCGTGATGAAAAAGCGCGACTAATATTGTTACGACGTCGGTCACGCTAATTGGCACGGGGAACTTTTGTCGGGGAGTTTTTGCATCGTGGCAACGACGTGCTCGGGCGAAATCCGCGCGATCCCGCCGGGATTGCTTTACGTCGTTGCCAAGGAACAAGTTAATTCTACGTTTTAAACTGGACGCGGCCGAAAAAAATGTAATGCCATCCTTGGCGAGCGCACGCGGAAAAAGGCGTTGCGGTGTTCGAGGCTGCAGATGAGCTAACTAGAATGCGAGGCAAGTGCGACAACGGAGAGTCGTATTGTTGGGATAGTGAAGCTAATGGTGCTGTGGAATGTCGAGTATGAATTTCGGTTTTTGTTTGTTAGGAAGAAAGAGTTTTTTGTGGTGGGTAAATAGTTGTGTCGAGCACGTGTGATAAAGGGCAGACTTTCTTGAGAGAGGAATATGCTGAGTCAGAAGAGTGAGTTAATTTTCACTGGAAGCACAAGCGGATTCTTAAGGCTTTGAGAGGTTTTTCGTGTGCTTGTTTGAAGAAATGTTAATTTTATGCAGAAAAATGTGAAACATTTCTTGTGTACACAAACAAATATTTTCTTATGGATGGTTTACATGTTCTCTCTCGGAATACTGACGACTAAAATTTATACATGTGGCTGATGAAATCAAAGATACTTTCGAGGTACAAAACTAATCATCATCAAGTTATAGTCGTTACGAAAAAATACTACACACATTTTTAATGTATCTCTAAAAAAGTGTTAGTTACTCCAGAAGATTAAGAAGTTACTTTAGGGATCTCTGTAGTGACTGCAGCAGAAGTAACTACAGTGTTAGTAGTTGCTATGAAATTGGAGTAACCATAGTTTAAAGTTATCAGAGTAAATAATTTTTGGCAAGAAGAAGTCGGTACTTGGATGGGTCACCATTACATTACTCTAACTGTGTTAGAAAAATTGCTATGGGTTACTATAGGTAGAGTTGCCTATAGTAACTACAGTTTTTGTCGTAACTATTATCCTGTAGTTAACTTTGTAGCCACCAATAATTACTTGCAGTTTCCACAAGCCTTTTCTTATAGTTCCCTGCAGTATTTTTCGGTAAGGGATCTCCCATTCAGAAACTATACACTTCAACATCCCTGATTTCCCCTCTCCGATCCAAATTCCGAACCTGAAAAATCGCTGCCAACAAAATCTCGTTAACCGCGCAGACCTTGTTAACAAACTTGCGTCGCTTTTTCCGATTACTTTCGTTTCCCGCTGATTAAGAACGCAATCTCCACTCGCCCAGACACGACTTCCCAATCCCTCTTTGTTATGACTGCACCCACCTCGCCCCGCTAGCTACTCTCCCTCTTTTCCGCGTATCTGAATCTCGCCAGCTCGAATCGTAACAGTAAATCACCGGTATTAATTGAAATTACACATTACCGGGCAGCCGCGAGCGCAATTTAACCCTTCAAGGCCCCATTTCAATTACCGTCATTCATTCGGACGCGCATTTTTGCCAGGCCCTTATCGCTCGGCGCTCATGTTGTCCGTTAATGAGTATCCCGGGAGATTAACAAGTTAATCATGAGCGACTGGCGAAACTGCAGCAGTCACGCTGCACCAGCGGGATACGTGTTCATTAAATGCGTAAAGTATATGGATATGTAGGTCATAAATTGCGCGGCGCGTCCTGCGTGCGGGTACACCTCGGCCTGGCCGTACGTCTTCGCGCGGCCTGTCATCGTGCGCGCTGTAATTGTTATTTTACGAGCCCCCTCAAAACGCCGCTAAACGATTTATCTTAGATGCGCTGCCCGAGATACCGAGGTTACGCGGCTTTTTCGCCGGCAAAAAAGTCGCGCGGCTGATTAACAAGGCCGCGCAAATGAGCGCTCGACCGGGGGGTACGGTTTGTTACGGCCAAGGCCGGGATAAACGCCGCGGCCGGTTATCAAATTTTCATTAAACCGGTAATCGCGGCGCGGTAAAAAGCGAGATAAATGTTGTACGTGCCCGGCGATAAAGCCTTGGGCCTAATGGTCAGTCGCGTCCTCCGGGATAAAGCCATCCGGCGGGAAAATTCGGTACGCTCCCGGCCGATCACGCGATGGCCCGATAAATCATGCCGGCGCGGTTAATGCGAGTTTTTTTTTTAATTTCGCGACCGGATGCGAAAAAGATGTGCCCGTCCGGCGTGGTCCTAGAATTTTGGGCTGAGGGGCAGAAGCACAGATGAGATAAAAATGGTTATTTAAATGGCATGTCTCGCACTGGAAAAACTGTTTCGTTAAGGACAGACAATCACTATTTACTAACCTAAAAGTGTCTTCAGTAGTAAACACTTTTGCCGGCATCACCGGAAATTTGATATCAAAACGAATAAGCTAAAGTAGGATCTGAAGATTTGAGCTACTCCATTTCGGGAGTACTGATAAAAATGATGTTAAATGTTATGCAAAGGAAATGTTAAACGTGGAACCATACCATTTCTCAGATTAGCATGCGCAAACTCATCGTGAATTTTCGAACATGGGAGTTCGAGAACAAAATTATAATCACTTTATGATAAAAATGTGATAACAAGGGAGGTAGTGATCACATTTTATTGAATATTCGACACTTTATTCAATATTCGACAAAGTAAGATATTCATCAATTGAATACAAAGGGACCAGAAAAAGATCCTAATATGATCGGAATATGATTTAAAAAGCCTCAGAAGCCTTGTCATAAAAGGATCACGTTTTATTGATCAGAGAGTGATCTTAAAGTGATCCATATTGTTTTTTGGTATGAATAAATAACTTAAACAAAAAATAAGTAGTACAAAATTGTTGTTGATATTTTCGTGGATTGTAATCATTTGCGCGCACTGTTAAACATTGTCTTTTTGTGGGAAGGTGCAAATATTTTTGAGGAAGTTAGAACTGAAGAAAAAGGAATTGCATTAAGTAGACAGTACATCTTATTAATTACACGCAATGGCATTTTTCACACTTTAGCTGCAAAAGTAAAATAATGTATATAATTAATGAATATTTAATCTCATTAATTATTTATTATTTTATCTCATGTTAAATTCATATATTAACAAATTATTTCGTACTGGTTTTTATTTTTATTGCAAATTGCATCGCAAATTACTTCTAAGGTCTTAGGTTTATCTGTACTCAAAAAAGTTTGATTTCAATGCACTCTGTCAATGCAAATGGACATTTTGCCGCAATGGTTTCAACCTCAAACTGATTGGAGTTTTGTCTCAATACAAATTATTTCTGAAAAATAATTTAAAACAAATTGACTTTGACCCATGCAATTCTTTTGACTCAAAGCGTCGTTTTCATGAGCCTAAAAAATTAACTTAAATAGCCAAAAGCTAATTTAAGTTAATTTTTTAGGCTGAAGTTCGATGAAGCCTGAAAAGTATGATAAACTAATATTCCTAAAACAAAATTCTTGCCAAAATTATTTTATTTATTTATTTAAATACAATAGTTTTTTTGTAGTCCTATAACAGAAAACGAGTGTCATTTAGAAAGTCGGTTCGATGGGTTATGAGTACACTGAATATATAAAAAACAAAAGTACAATAAATTACTGATTCATTTATAATTGTAATTTAGCAGTTACGTGTGTTCTATTTAAATATATATACGTTCTCCTAATAAATTAAATTAATTAAACATATTCTGTTGCTAATAAAAGTAAGACTTTGCACTGATTACTTCAAAAGTAGATAGTTAATTTCTCTGAAATTATATTTATTTTTTATCACTTTAACATAATAATGTACATTCGACAGTAATTACCGATGTAGCCAAGTGTGCAGTGTCATTTATTCTTGTATTTTCTCTATCATGCATAACAACTGACATGAATGCGAAGGTACCGATAGTACTATCGCTATCGTCGACGTTTTCCAGTAGAGATATCGATGCTTTTCTCCACATTTTCCAGATTTTCATGTACAACCTCCCAGCTCCGACTCGTTCTGGTGCGATTGCGCGGGCTGCAAAAGCCGGCGGGCAACAGCGTGGCCGATGCTAATTGACAGAAATGAATTAAAGAAGAGAACAAAACGACACACGCCTTGTTACGTCAGCAGCCGCGCAATTACTGCGCGCGAGCATGACGCAATAATTGCCTCCTAAATGAACAATTTGCATGGCTATCAGTATCCGGGGCCTGGCGGCGCGTTTAGCCTGGCGCCACGGCAGCCGCGCACTTTCGCCGCGCAGACCCAAATGAGCGCCGGGGTTGGTCCAAGGCCGCGCGATTCGCTCGCGCCGGCGCGAAGTCCTGCGCCCTTATCGCGATTTCGCCGGGCACGCACGCACGTCAGCGGCGGCGCCCGTCGGCCGGAACGCCCCGCGGATTTGCATTCACGAACGCGGGAAAGCGCAATCGCGACGCCACATCTCCGCAAAGTCAAGCGCGCCGGGGGAGAAACTAATTGTTAGGCGCATCGCCGGGTTCATCAACTTCACCGCTTCCGGAACTCGAGAAGCCGAGAAGGGATAAGGGTGGCGAGGTGCGAGGATGATGACAGGCGCGTTTTTATTGTGAGAGGTCGGGAGGAGCTTAAAAGGGGTCTGGAGGATGGAGTGGGATGGAATGTGACTGAGAGGAAGGTGGATCATTTGAATATCGGGCGTTGCGATTTCCACCTGCCTCATTGGGATGCAGCATGCGGGAGTAGTTCGATTAAGGGCTAGCGAAATCTACTTTCATTGATCGGAATTCGTTTGGGGGATCGGAGGCTGGGATCGGGTGAAGAGTTTTGGAATGTGGGGGGTTTTTGTTGGAGGAAATAGGATGGGGATTGTGAGAAATAAGTTAGGGTAGGAGGTTGCGTGAAAGCTGAAGGTATGACGTGTAAGAATTGTTTGTGTAGTTCCGCGCAATTTTTCTGAAGACGTTTGTTCACATTTGTAATTGCAGCGAAATTGAATATCATTAAGTTCTCCCTGGGGAAGAATTTCTGCGGTACCCATAAGCCGGAACACGTTCTTGGTGCAAGCTGAAAACATCGCAAGGCCAACAGACCACCCGTGTAACCTGTTATAAGTACAAACCCATTTCTGTTCGACTAAACGGACTTTCCAGATTTTAGATAGCAATAATTCCGATTCCCACCTTGCGTTATTGCATGTAATCAATCGACACAGCGATACAATCATTTCCCTTTCAACTAGATACACAGTAGGTACCTTGCAGGTTCGCGTGAAAAATGAAAATCTGGATCTTGATCCTGAGCAAGCTGTTGCTATTTTGATGACATCCTTGCTATCCTGTGCAGATTTAAAGTTCCAAGATTCTAGATAATCATTTCAAATTTCCATAGAATTTCCTAGAATTGGGATACGATTCCTCGATTTGCTTGGATTTTTAAATATGGGTGTTGTCAGACTAGGAATCAGGCGGAGATCAAAATGGCAAGAAAACCTGTTGCCTATTGTCAGATTTTCTTTTGCTCCAGGACCTAAATCTCCTCCACCTCTTTGTCATACATCCACAGTTACTCCATCCAGCGAAACCCTCTCGTCCTCCTGAAATACCATCAAAATCATTTCCGCCTCCCAAGCCAGCACTTCTCTGCGTGCACAGCTCTATTCCAAGCTTCCCGCAATCCGCCTTATCACCTCCCGTGTATCGCTCCAACATTTTTAAATCACCGTCATTAGCCCGCTAATCAGCGCGCCACCGCGCGCCAGATAACCCGCGCAGCCTGGCGGCTCACAAAGGAATTACCCAAGAATCTGCAAGCCGATCGACTCGCGGCGTTTGACGCGCGCGTCGTGTAATTTCGCGGCCCGCGGCGCCCTCTCTCGGTATCAGTCGGATCTTTTCTCAGTGCCCGCGGTTTCGCTCCGCAATTGCTTTATTAGCCGTCCCGGCTAGAGCCCGAAACCGCACATTGTTAAAAAAGTGTCCACATCGCATCGGTCAAAAACGCAGATTTTTGTTTTTGATGTCGCAGTGATGAAAAAATGGACTCAGATAAGGAACGATAAATAATCTAGAAAATATTCTCAACGTCTTCAAAGAGCAACCTTAGTCTTAAAGTTGCTCTTTGAAGACGTTGAGAATATTTTCTAGGTCTTCAAAGAGCAACCTTAGTCTTAAGGTTGCTCTTTGAAGACGTTGAGAATATTTTCTAGATTATTTATCGTTTGATTATTTTTCTGGGGGAAAACAAAATAATGAACAACCTTGGTTTTTTGCCAGTGGTTTTATTATACTTTTCTCAACTTGTATATATTTTTTGATGTCATGCATTGCGTCCTTCTTCTGGAATCCAGCGCCAAACCTGATGTCCTCCAGATATTACTTCGAATCATCGGGAAGTCCAGGAATGTATCCCCCCCTTCAATTTAAACAAGAAACCCTGCGAATGAAGTTCGTAAACATCTTTTCAGAAAGTTTCTGTACTTCTGTTCTTGAACCATACTCTTACACCCCTCGTCTTCTGTGTTTTTACACATCTATGTTTTAACACATCTACCAACCATTTCAAGTATTCAAACGTATTGAGAGGACGACAAGTGGATACGGATTCCTTCAAAATCGTGATTCGACGGATTTATTCCGAATTCTTTTCAACACGATTCCGGTTACTGGGACCCTTCTTCCCGGTACTCCTCATCCCCTTCCTCCATTTTTCTCTCCCGACAAAAGCGCGACTCTCCGGCATGCACATCCGCGCCCTCCTCGAATCGCGCTACCTCGAGCGTGTGCGCGCTGATATCGCGCTTCTTTTCTCGTTCGTTTCGTCCCAGCGCCCATTTACATCCCGTAATAAGAAGAAAACGGGGTGGCAGAGCCTTTAGCCGGGCGATCGCAAAAATCGCGAACACGAGCGCGCGCGACAACGAGGGTCCGCCGGCAGGACGAAATGTCGCCGAGGACGTCCGTTCGCGCGAGATAAGCCGTACGTATCGGTGCCTCGCGCCAGGCCAGTCCGTTAGCCGGGACGACAACATCCGCCGGTGTTGCGTTCGTTAGCCGAGGGGCGTCCAGAAGTCGTGTTACAACGGCGACCTACGTGAGTTAATGCGCCGGCTGTGCGCGCCACGAAAGAGCAGTTGGTCAAGATCGAAAGCTCGGACCATGTTAGGCCGCGCGTACGCCACCGCGCGCCATTTTTACGTCTGCGCGATTTTTCCCAGCCCTTTATCGACGTTCCCTGTTCCGTCGTCATCGCGCGGCATTTGCTTATATATGAGTTCCAGGATCGCCGCTATTTACGGACCGAGCCATTCCGGGGGATATTCCCGCGCCGCATTCCGCGGCGCTTCTTCTCTAATTGTGACAGAACGCTCCCGTTCGCGGCCGAGACATTTGTCTACGCTGGGAACCCGATTTACGAGTCATAGTTCACGTTCGCGAGGCAGAGTGGTAGATCGTGAGAGTTGGGCGACTTTTTTTGAGGAAGAGGATTGTCTTGGAGAGACGAAGGTGCGAAGCAGGTGAACTAAGTCAGGGGATTCTGGTTGGAGTTTGAGTTGTTTCAGTTGGTTGGTCAACGGGAGAGTAAATGACTCATTTACTATTGTAGGAACCAGATCGAGACTACCTATTGAACCAAGCCAGTTTCCAGAAGTACTCCATGACCTGGAGGCTAATGACATGTTTGAATCTGGATCAATAATTGGCCAAATAACTGGACTAAACTACAATTTGACTCTTCCTGAGGTCCAGATTTGGTCCAGATTTGACTTAGACCTTCTACTTCTCGGCCCACTGTGTGGGGATAATAAGACATCCAGATTCGATCCAGTCTTGGCCCAAGTTGTGGGGATAAATACAAATTTACACTTAAAAGTCATTATAAGATACAATTCTGTATAATGTTCGTTGGATCAGTTAGTAAAGTAAGAGACTTTTGATCTTTAGAACACGAGTTTAAAACTTCATTGTGGGCTATACATTTTTTTTTTATTTGAAATAGAACCAGCTGCTGGGGCTAATTTATACCAAATCTGGGCTTATTAGTTCAATGTTCTACACCTCTATTGCTGTCTATAGCTGTTTACTATTAATTGTGATAATGGTCACTACAATTGTGGCTGTGATTACTAATTATTTTTCTCCTGGTTGAGGATCAGGAGAGATGATTAGAGAGAAAGAATTGTTGGTGAAATATTGGGGAAAAAGAAATTTCGATTATAGTATGGAGGTTTTCACTCGTATGTACGAAAAGGCGATAAAAATCGTAGTTGATTCAAGTCCATTAATTGCTACAATTACTCAAAGTTTATTTAATTGTATTCGCTCAACTAATAAATTCTGTCACTTATAGTTCAATAACTTGTTGTTATCTGTTTGTTATAATATTACAACTGTTATAATATTACAGTTTTCGTTAAAATACAAGAAATTAATTTTTTTTCTTCAGATCTCGTTGTGTAAAACTGACACATTCGTTGACTCCAGTGACATGCTATCACTCAACTGTAAATTATACTTGAACGTGTACAATTTCGCAAAGAAATGTAATTTCATAATCTATGTAATTCTACCAAACACGTTGTTCAGCTTTACTCCAAATATGTACTATTTCCCGACATGTTTTGTGCACATGCAATCCCTAATCACCGAATATCACAAAGTCACAGACAAATGACCGAAATTTAGTAGCACAATTCATGGAACTTCACTCACAACTATTCATCTCGCATGATCCCTCATATCAAGAGGCGCGATAGGGTCTCTGGCCAAGTACAAAAAATGTAACTGTCAAAGACACTACAGTCTCTTATCCCGAGTGAATCTATATACATTTTAGCTATGAAAAATGAACTGACTATCAAATAACAAGCCACTTTTATCGGTAGCTGGCATAAAATTGGCTAGAAAACCCTAAAATTCATAAAAATTGGTGTATTCATTCCAAAGATATGCATGAAAATCGATGTTTTTTTGAAGGACAATCGTCTTCTACTTCCTCTTCTTCTTCTTCTTCTTCTTCTTCTTCTTCTTCTTCTTTTTCTTCTCCTTTCTCTTCTTCTTCTTCTTCTTCTTCTTCTTTTTATTCTCCTTCAGTCCTAATTCCAGAATCACCTTTAATAGTAACTGAAACTCTGTGGCAAAGATTATCCTAAAACTGCCTCCATCTCGCATTCCATCTTCATGAATGGCTCCTCCCCGACGAAACCCGCGAAAACCTCGACAATGCCATTAACGCGCCTTCCGCCGTTAGCCCCCGAGACGCTTCTCTCTGCGTCGGAGCCGCTCACGCAACTTGGGTTAGGTCGTTAACGGGCCTCGGGCGATCGTCCTGCGCCGCGTTTCTCTCGGCCGGCAGATATGCTATTCTTTCGGTACTTTCTCAGCGCTGCGTGGCTCCCCCTGGCGCTCTTTCTTCGGCGCGTCCTCTTCGTTCGCATTCTGCCGCCGCGGTCATTATGCCGACTCACGCGACTTGCGTCGATCCGAGTCACGATTTCGCACATGACCGAGTGCCGCCGCCAATCGCCATACTTTCGTTCTGGTAATGCACATCACGTGTACCCGCGAGTCATTGCGCGCAGCACAATGTTACACTTCGGAGCAGTCGTGACACTTGCCGTGAATAAAGCGTCGAAGTCGTCGGCACGTTATTGTCGCCGTAATTTTGCTTTCCGGAAATTACAGGACTAAAGAAAAAACGACGTTTTTATTTCATTTCTAAAAGATCTGTTCTGTAAATGATTGTTGACATTTGTTATGAATAATATCAGTGATAATTTTATTAGTTGAATCTACTACTTGACATACGTGGCAAAAGACGACAGACTCAATAAATAGTCAGCCACGATCTCATTCCCTAAATGAGTGTTTAATAATCAAGAGACGTTAGTTGTCGACGCCAAGATTAAGCAGAATAATAATTTATCAATACATCAAGAAAAAATATGATTTTGACTCGAATTTTGTCTATCCATTCGATGTCTGCTCAAATCCCTAAACCAAAGTACAATCGAGTTTTCACGTAGTGAAAACTCCCCATTACACGCCTTGAAAAAGTGGCGCAATTTCACGGAAAACGCGAATCAATTTCGATCTCGGGCTCGTGTTATTTCGACGCGGGGCATTATTCCGCACGTCTTTGGTAATGAGAGCTGCGCGGCTCTTATCCGGCGGTTCGTTGCACGCCGGACACTCGAACACGCGGCGCAGGAAGGAGCCCCGGCCATTATCATATTTCTCGTGTGTCTCTCTCGCGCTTGCCGGCTGTCGCGCAGACGCCGCCTGACTTCTCCCTATTTCATTCTTGCCGGGTTGTCAAGCCACGACAACGCTGCAAATAATTGCCGTGCCGCTGCACAAAGAACCTATCAAAAACATATCGATGTCAATGCCAATGACGCTTCCACGTAGCGACCAATGGGATAGCATCTTCGCGCGGCGTAATCGCTTTCTTGTTAGGCGAGAAATTTCATCCCAGGCGACTAATGGCCACTGCCAAGCGGCTACGCGTATTAACGATTTTTCGCGACGCCGCGGCGATTGGATTCCTGCTGTCCCGGGTGACCCCGTTCCGCCGGGGTTACGCCGCGAGATGGCGCCACAATCGCCAGTGTCGGAGATGACGAATGTGTCGAATCCCCTATCTGGGACGGGACCCGGTTCTCAAGTATAGATTGATTTACATGATTTGCGGGTCAGGATATGCAATCCTCGAAATGCCACGCACGCCGGGTACCGTTGTTCGTGTCTGTTCCAGTATGTACACCTACAGTCGGCGGGAACTTTAGCAGTAATCAACGCGAATGATGACGAGCAGTTACGCCGAGGCCGCCGATGAGTAATCTTTTTCTCGCGCGCGCAGAAAAAAATGCTGCGCGGTGCAGAGTTCACGATTTTTCAATCGCCACCGGCAATTGCCAGGTTCGCCTCGACAATTTATGTACATGATAAATCATTAGAAATGAGCCGGACGGCCCCAGCGTATTTCACGTTTCTTCGGCAATGCAGACCGAGTGTCCCTTCTCGGTGCCCCGTTCGGAAAGTATGTTTTTTTTCGGAACACGGGAAAAACGGGTTCTCCGGTGGGTCGCATTTTTGCAAAGCACTGAAAAAATCTATCGTTGGTATGAACATCCGCGGATTGTGACAAACATAGCGTATGTTTGGGAAGGGACAAGTAGATGTAGTATGGTTGTGACAACAGTACAAGTATGTGTACAGCCATTCAATTCTTTCAAAAATGCTGTGTGTTCAAGCCAAATATAATGCTTACACAATACAATTATGGTGTCTTTTATAGAGTCATGATTTTCTTTGTTTGAATACGTTTACTGTAAGTAATAAGTAAAAAGCATGGAATTAGAGATTATAGATATTTTTTGACGCCTTAAAAAGTGTAAGTTTTGTTAGTTTCGTTAGTTTCGCTAATTTTGTTAGTTTCGTTAGTTTTGTTAGTTTTGTTAATTTCGTAGTTTTGTTAGTTTTGTTAGTTTCGATAGTTTTATTAGTTTCGTTAGTTTCGCTAATTTTGTTAGTTTCGTTAGTTTTGTTAGTTTTGTTAGTTTCGATAGTTTTGTTAGTTTCGTTAGTTTCGATAGTTTTGTTAGTTTCGTTAGTTTCGATAATTTTGTTAGTTTCGCTTATTTTGTTAGTTTTGTTAGTTTTGTTAGTTTCGTTAGTTTCGTGTTGTTCGTACAACAATTCTGAACGAAACTGTGCAACAAAATCCTTACCGCGCAGTAATTGCTCGGCCATTCTTACGAGACGTTTGGACCGCGAGATTGGCGTGCTATCTGGCGTACGAGAATTTATTCATCGTGCCGAGTGGCATCCCGAGCTGAGTCCGAACGCACGATTTTACATGATTGCTTGTATTATTTAATTAAAAGCTACGCCAGGGCTTCCTTGCGCGTTTATTGCGCGTAAAAGAATCCGCGCATTCCAGGAAATTGCCAGACACCGGCGCGGCACGTTGTTGCATGGACGATTATCGTCGTTGCACGGCCAATATCGCAGCCAGAGTTCGTGTTATGACGATCAGCTGTTGCCGGTGCTTATTTAGGAAGCATTTCAAATCTTCGTTAGCAGCGCTCGGCGCGGCATTTTTCGCAAACGGGATAAAGCTGCAGTGCAGCTTCTGGGGTGGTTGACTTTTCCATTTGCTCAAGGAGATGGTAAATATGGACGGCACGATGTCGAGAAAGTAATTTAATTTAACAGTTTCGCGTGATCCGAATTTCCGAAAACGAGCGAGCAGTTGTTGCGCCGTCCGTTCGTTCGGAGATTGGTATTCAATTCCACGTCAGTTCCCGGCGGAATATTTGCGAAGGGAATCGCTTTCGTGATTGCTTTCCTTATCCGTATTTCGCTTCCTCCGAACCCACTTCATTCCTCTGTCCATTTTCAGTTACGCAGTTATACGTACTATGTGGTTTCATAACCTTCCACATGTGATCTTCGCACGTGAATCTCGTTAATGTTTACACTCGCACCGGAAAAATTGAGTGTTACTTACCAACAGAAAAGGAAGATGATTACCAAGTATTAGTAGTGTATCTGGGAACAAGTTTGGACGTGATTCTCGGTTCAATTTAATCTGTAAAACTTTGTAATTGTTGGAATGTCGACGAAAGCTTAAATAAGTATAGAAGTGTAGAATTCGAACCGGAAAGTTTAATGACATCCTGAGTATTTCAAACTTTTACTAGTTTCCTTTACTCTGTTATAATACAGTACTTTAGCAATTACAACATAGCAGGGAATAGTAAAATTGTATTATCCTTCCGTTTGGATTACAAGATGATGGGTTGTTTCAGCTACAGTCAATTGACGGAAACTGGTTTAATGGTTCAGAAGTAAGTGTTAACAATTAACAGAACATTTAGTAATTAAAGGAAGAGTATATTGGAATTTTGATTTGAATACAGGACGCTTTAATTAAGGTTAGTTCAAGTACCTTATTTCAAACAAACCTGCCGCATCGTTGAAGAAGAAAACAAGTTTTTTAAATTTCAAAATACTTTTGTCTTAGTTTAAAAATGTTTATATGTATTTTAGCTTTCAATTTTTCATGTAAAAATAACACGGAAAAATGCTACGTAAACATTGGTTCCTATATTGCCAACCTGAAAAAGAGTAATTTTGAGGTTATTATGACACGGTGATTTCTCTCCATATTCCCCGGTCCCGTCGTAAATAACAGTACCATCCTCCCGAACCGGCTCAATCCGTCACCTCGAGCGCATCGTCCCGGCGCCGGCGTCCTTCGCCCCGCGCCAGGGCCGGGCCCCTGAAACCGCGCGGCTTGAATAATTCATCGCGCGGTGACGCGCAGAATTTTATAAACTAGCGCCTTTCATTAGGCAGTCCCGCGTTCGTTAGGGGCGACATCCCAGCGGCGCACATGCCGGCCGCTATTAAACCTCGAACGCAGACGTACGCAGAGCGGCCACATAAATCTGCATAGACGATCCCGGCCCGATCCACGGACGTCCTCGATCGCGATCGCGATCACGATCATACGCGAGCGCAGCTTATCGCGCGCGGCCGATCGCTGCTCCCCGCGAGCTGACCCTGCCTGGGAACGCGCGCCGATCCGCCATTATCGGTCCGCGGCGAGTTATTGCGCGGTCACGTGGGATCGCCGGGATTACGGCGCCTTTGACACCGCGCGTCACAAAAACCGGCCGCTCAATGAACGGAAAATCGGCGAGCCGATCGGCATTGCGATCGGCAAGAGAAAAAACCGAAAACGAGCGAAAAAATTACAGCTGTGAAAAATAAAAAAATTATAGCCCTAATAAAAATCGGCATTGCGATCGGCAAGAGAAAAAACCGAAAACGAGCGAAAACATTACAGTTAGTGAAAAATAAAAAAAATACAGCTCTAATGAAAATCGGCGAACCGATCGGCATTGCAATCGGTAAGAGAAAAAATCGATAAACAAGCAAAAAATTACAGCTCTTGAAAAATAAAAAAAATACAGCCCTAATGAAAATCGGGGAGCCAATCGACATTGCAATCGGTAAGAGAAAAAAATCGAAAAACGAACCAAAAATTACAGCTCGTGAAAAATTAAAAAAATGCAGCTGTAATGAAAATCAGCGAGCCAATCGGCATTGCGATCGGCAAGAGAAAAACTGAAAACAGCGAAAAAATTACAGCTCGTGAAAAATAAAAAAATACAGCTCTAATGAAAATCGGCGAACTGATCGGCATTGTAATCGGCATGAGAAAAAACCAAAAACGAGTGAAAAAATTACAGCTCGTGAATAATAAAAAATACAGCCCTAACAAAAATCGACAAGAGAAAAAACCGAAAGCGAGCAAAAAAATTACAGCTCGCGAAAAATTAAAAAAATACAGCCCTAATGAAAATCGGCGAGCCAATCGGCATTGCGATCGGCAAGAGAAAAATCGGAAAGACCAGCGAAAAAATCGCAGAGCCCGGCGGAATGGCGAAAAAACGCCGAGGGTGTCACGAGCCGAGAGTTATCGTTCGGTAGCACCTGCCGATCGCGCATTGTGCTGCGTCCGCCGGGACGCGGTTCGTGTTACGTGTCCATTATCCGTGGGGATCCGCGCCGCAGTCACGAGAACGTGTCAATCACGCGGCTCTTACGTGTCGAGCTCGTGTTCGAACATGAATTATGTGCCCTATGTTGTATTCGATCGGTTTTGTTTGGGCGTAGTAACGTCTTTAGCAGGCGCGGGATGCTTGTGATTACGCGCGCGAGGCGCTTGTTTGTTGCCTTGAAAGGCAATTTCGCGATTCGCGCGCTTGATCGATGGGTGACGCGTCGTGGAATTATGGAACGGGTTCTTTTAACGCGAGCCACTTTTTGCCGGGTACTTTGCGGTCCGATTGGGAGATGAGCGCGTGATGGATGAGGGGAGTGAGTCAATATTGGATCGGCCCGGGGGAGGGGGAGGTCACGGATGGTCGAGCGATGGGAGGATGATGCCCCGCGATCGCTCGTGGCGCTCGTTTTTCGCGAGCCGTGATTTGACGAGCGTTTCGCGAAATCGGCTCAGCGTGCGGACACGTGGCTAACGACGCTTCCTGCGAGCGCTGATTCACCATTCTTATCCGGTCAAAGCCTCGCTGCCTGATTAGAATTTGATCAGTCGTGCCGCCGTTCAAAGTCCAAGCAGGTTCCATTCGGGATTCCTGCACAGCAACTGACCTTCCCAAGTTTTTCGATTAGAATCAGGTTTGCCGTAAGTGCCGACTAGAATGGTCAACGCTCATAAGCAAACCTGATTTATCGCCAGCCGTAAACCGAAATCAGTCGGGGGAATTGGTACACTGAGAAAAATAATCTTTGAAAAATTACTAATTTTACGTGAAAAAGTACACGCAGAAAAAAAGGATATTCGATTTTCAAACAAAGTATGGAAAAAGAGGACTATATGTAAATCAAAAGAAACATTAAAATGCAGTATATGAATATGTTTGATAAACATGTGAACAACTCAACATTTTCTAATACTTTTGTAATAATCGATGAATGTTGTCGGGCTCAATGGATTTGTTCCATCTTTACTGTACAGTTTAGTATGCCGGGATTTCAATAATATTTCATGAAACATTTTTCTCAGTGCAGTGCCAAATGAGAAACTCGACGCGAAAATAAAGACTGACATAACGAATTCATGAAACGAAACGAGCAAAGATCCTCAGAAGGACGATTGTTTTTCTTTTAAATTCAATTTTTACCCCACAAATTATTTCTCCGTAAATTATTCGTGAATGAAAAAAGGAGATGAAATCTCCACTTTATCTCCGACCCCCGACCCGTCAAAACCCCCGTGATGGACAGTCAAACCACCTGCTCTCTCCGCCCTCCATATCATTACACTCAAAACAACGCTCATTACTCCTCGGCCCGGCTGTTTAACCTCCTTAAATCACGGTAAATGCCTTGCAAAACGGCATTTGTTCCCGGAATCCCCCCCTAAAATGCGGACAATTAATTTAATTGTAACGAGCAATACATCTGGCTGAAATTGCCCGTCCGTATGCAAACGCGAATTATGGTAATTCTTGGGCTTCTCCGAAGCGTCGCCTGCAAAGGCTCCTTATTACTCCTTCTATTAAACGATAAACACTCGGCGCGACACGTAACAGCGCATCGGCTTTTCTCCAAGCACGCATCCCGACTAATTCCATGCAATTCCCCCTGGACATTCGAACAGCTCGAGGACGCCGCTGACGGGCCGTCGAACAAAGCCGCGCAAACACAAAAGGCAGCGCGAGAGGGCGCCCTTGGCGAAATGGAAACGCGCAAGCTCGCGATGCAAATGCGCAAGCCGATCGCCGCGACATCTGGCTGTTCCTATGGGGACGGGGGGGGGGCGTACGTCGAAGGGGCGGCGCATTCGTGACGAGAAGTCGCGCCACTGGTCACGAAGCGCACAGAAGCGAAAATCAAGACAAGAACGGATTCGTGTCCGCGGAGCTTTATCTGGCTCGAGGTGGGTCGCGCCACGAAGGCACCCGGGGACACTTAACGTACGTATACGTACGTGGCGTACATCGCGGATGTTCCTGCGGGCATAACGACTTCCCTTCTATGCATACGCCGGGCTCGCTCGCCACCGTACGGCACGCCGATAAATCGCGCGAGATAAACCCGACGAAACTGGTTTCTCTCGGCGGCGCGAAAAATTCGTAACGAGAACTTCATGCTAACGCGCTCGCGGCGCCGCGGATCCGGCGACGCGGACGGCCCGCCCGGGATGATCCGTCGTACCGGAAGTCGCGACGCAAAGGTCACGACGGCAATAAACGAGATA
>JABFPB010000204.1:0-49290 GCA_022817645.1 Ceratoteleas bidentatus
ATTGAGAAATCGCTGGAATTGAAACAAATAGAAAAGAATTGAAAATAAAAATACGAATGCCGAATCTTTCCCAAAAGGAATTCAATTTATATTTTTCAATTCTTTTGTATTATTTTCTATTCATTAATTTTTGCTGGGAGGTCCCAGTTAAGATGGGACTATAATGAAACATAGTCCCGTAATATAATGGAATATATTGGGAATATATTAGGAATATACTGGAAATGTATTGGGAATATATACACTATATATTGGAAATATATGTTTCCTATATGGCCAATATATTCCCAATATATTTCTACTTTTAGAGTCCATTAAAAATGGAAAGCAGTTTCGTCTTCTTTAGCCTTAGTTTGGGTGAAAAGGAAAGTGTACGTTCATTGTTAAACTACCATTTTAGGCCCTCGCGTATGAATGTTGTGTCGCGACACCGGTGATCCTGGTCTTCATAAAAGTGTACGTTTTTGCCTTCAAACGCAAGAAAGTCCTCCAGATGATAAGTTACTGTAAAAATAATTTCTGGTACTGCAATAAGGACGCGTACACTACGGACGAATTGGAACACGTTGACAAAAAGAACACTTTCCGGATTTTGTCGTTTACCGCATTTGCTCTCGCTACTGTCGTTTGCTTCATGATTGCGTCTGTGGTGGGTAAGAGTTGAAAAAAACACAGATTTGTACTTAGAAATGCAGATTTTAAATCAGTCATTGTTCAAAAAACATTTTAGAAAACATCGGAGTTCCAAAAAATGAAAAGAGCCTGATATACTATGGGTTCGAGGCGATCATTGATGAAAAGTTTCTCCATAGTCATTATGACCTTTTCATGACCGTTCAGGTGTGACGTTATATCGTAAGAAAGTAGATTGCTTTACAATTTTTCTATAGCAAAGTGGATATGTATAGAATGTGTGTAAATTTTGTTCGCAGTTCTTCTGCTCGGTATACATTGCCTTGTGCTTCTGTACATTTGATCATTTATTATTGATATTTGCATCACACGCATCGGCGCAATTACGAATGTTGGGATATAATATGAAAAATACGCAGTACAAACACATAAATGAGCACAAATATGTGGTGGAGTTGGCGAGCGCAGATGTAATAAATAATGATTACAAGCAGTTTATTAAGAAACACAACGAAATTATAAGATTCATCGAGGAAGCGAGCGACATTTTTAGTTTGATCGTTCTTGCTCAAGTTCTCATTTCCAGTTTCATGCTGTGCGTTGTCGCTATTCAGGCATTTTTAGTAAGTAGTTCCAACATCAAAGTTAGAAGTATGAAAACATATTAAAATAATTATCTTCACTCTGGTGGGAAAAATCTGAAAATTTTGCAAATTCCTTTGAACAAAATAATCTGCAAAAACTTTGGCAATGTCTGAAAAAATCATTTAAATGCTCAAAAAAAACTCTAAGGAAGTGATGGAATTGGAACCTATCAGTTTTGTATTTGTCAGAATTTCTCAAATTAAAATATTTTCCCAATACTTACCCGCAAAACATTTAAAATCTCAAATTTAGACAAAAAACGATCTGAAAAAAGAGTTTACATAATGTTTCAGAGGAATTTGCAGATTTTTCCTAATTATGAAATAAATACACGATTAGCAGAAATTAGCAGAAATTAGTTGATGAATTTAACGAATGAAAGTCAAGACCTTTTTGTTTTAGGAAAACTACATTTTGATGAAAAGAATCGTCTTCATTTGCCACATGCTTGGAGATTTCTTTCAATTGCTTTTCATAACTACTTCTTGCCATGAACTAGTGGAAGAAAGTCGCGCCCTGTCGCTGACCATTTACTCCACTTCCTGGCACCTATTATCACTGGAAAACGGCGTACGTTACGCGATAAGGTTCATGATATTCCGGTCTCAAAAACCGTGCGTGATATCGGGGGCCGGATTTTTCAATGTCTCTCTGGATACTTTTAGCTCGGTAGAATTATCCTCCAAATAAAACCCAATTTTATTCATTCAATTCTTACTCAAAATCCTATCTTTTTTTCAGGTGATGAACACCACGTTTTCCTACTACGCTTTGATCCGCCAATTTTTGTAGCTGTGAAATGAATTGTAAGAGGCTTATTTTTTATAAATATATTTATACATTAATTTTAAATTGTATTATTTTTATACAATACAATCGAGTGATACAAGATTCAGCATTTCATTGGTGAGCCGTCGGGGTAAATGGGCGTTTTGGGCTTGCAAATTTTCGTTCGCCCGTTCGAACCGTAGACGACATTGCACGAAAACGTGAAGTATCCGCAGGTCGAACTTTTGGTGTAATAGCGATGCTCGTATTTTCTCGAGGGATGCCGGACACCGTCCAATTTTCCAGCAATGCTGTTCGTTACTGTGTAAAAACTCGATTTCTGGTTATTGGCATTTGGATCACCAGCACTTGACGCTGCCTTTGTTTCCGGTATACTAAAACAATTAATTTAATTATTAAATATGTTGTTACATATTATTTCACTAATAACATTGTGCATCTGAGCAAATACTAAATCAGGATGATAAGGCCTTCAGAATTTGAGATATGTTGATTCTACTGATATTTATTTTCAGAGATTTTCAGAGAAAAGCCTGACAATCTCTGAAAAACTCACAGTCCCATTTTTCAGAATTTCTCAGAGATTTTCAGAGATTTTATTTTCTACAAGGGATTTCGTGAATTTTAAGTTCAGTAATAGTACTACATGAATATAAATGAATAATTCAGCATTCGAATTGCGTAAATTCTTCTAATCTAATTACCTCGTGTGAGTTTCGGAATGATCGTTATACCGAGAGTCATGATTCGGTCTCAATGAGCGAGTTTCCGAAGACGCATATTTACTTAGTTTATTTTCATTGACAACTTTGCCCCGGAAACCTGGAGGGATAGTGTAACCAGCGATCGATTGTCCAGGTTCGAGGACATCGTCTTCCCGAAGACTAACGTGATCGGTTTTATGATACCTATCGGTTTGACTTTCCGACTCGTCAATGTTTTTCACGAATGTCGTTTTGGATGAAGATGATCCGTAATCCTCATACTCCTCATACTCATAGTCTTCGGGTTTCGGTAATTTTGGCTTTTCGATTTTAGCGGATTCTTTGGTCATCAATTTTTTATCTGTTTGGACGATGACAATCATGTATAAACGCATTCAGTAAAAACCATCAGACTAAAAGTTAATGCATTAAAGGAGCACCAAAGACAAAAAGTATTTAAATATTTTTAACAAAAAGTATTAATCTCGGGAAACTGTTGATCATTGAAATGTTGCAGTTTTATGGAATTGCAAATATGTTTTCGATTTGTAATAGCACATTAAGTACCTTGTCCCTTGTCATTGGACTCGTCATTTTCGATGTTAGTCATAGAGGATTGCATCGACATTGCCGACACCGTGACAGGCTTCACTGTGCTAAAGAGGTCAGTGTTGGTTTTCGAAAAGTTGAACGGTTTTCTGGATGCCGCTGCTCCGGAACCGGAACCAGCCTGGGCAGCACCGCTATAAGTTATGCCATACTGAAACGACCCTTGCAATTGAGACTGAGACTGTCCTGTGTAAGTTCCACTTTGGGCCAATGCTGTACCACCACCGGAAAATGGTTTCGCATTCTTTTCTACATTGTCATCCGTTTTGGAATAAGGCTGAAAGCCTATCTGAGCTTGGCTGGAAGTGCTGCCTTCACCATTCGCCTATCAGTGAACAAACCAGATGCACACATTAGCAATATAGCCACAATACCTTTGTGGAAGTAGGAATTCTGAAAGATCTTAATTTTGACACTGCTTCAGACAATTTCAGAC
Organism: Ceratoteleas bidentatus; assembly: GCA_022817645.1. NCBI lineage: Eukaryota > Metazoa > Arthropoda > Insecta > Hymenoptera > Scelionidae > Ceratoteleas > Ceratoteleas bidentatus. The sequence continues at coordinate 3,817 of JABFPB010000204.1, forward strand.
TTCTTAAGACTTGTAAGTATAAGATCAAGACAGACGTTAGTTGTCGACGCCAAGATTAAGCAGAATAATACTCACTTGCGCATCGGCCATGCCGCCCTTCATACTTGCTTGAACTTGAGAATTGGTTCCATGGTTCCATCCGCTACTTTGTGCTCCAGTAGTAGTGGCTCCAGTATCGGAATTCAGCTGCACTTGAGTTTGACTTTTGCCATATCCACCAGATCCTTGGGCATTACTGGTTGTGCCATCCTTTCCGCCATTCACTTGTGTAATAGCGCTTTTGGTTTCGTCACTGGTGCCAGCTTGCGCTGAAAAAGATCCAGATCCCGAATAGGTACCGCTAACTTGAGACTGGGACGTCCCTTGTCCGAATTTGCCTTGGGCTGAAGCCGAGGCTTCGGTCCCGGATGCCGTTTGCTTGATGGTGCTCTCAGCTTGGGAATCGGAAGAGTCGGTTACTCCTACTTTAGATCCGTCGATAGTCATTGGCCCTAAAAATTAAAAGCAGGAATTAGGATAATTGTAGTCGATGGTTCAAAACTTATATCTAAAGAAATATGATGTGATAATCGTTTATTTTTCAAGCATATTTACAAATTATTGTACAGTAGTCAATTTATCGTATAATGAAATGAAATAAACATGGAAAATGTGGTTCGGAGAAATAAATTAAATGTTGATGGTACAGTGCAGGAACAATGGACTGTGCTTAGTTATGTATATAAAACGATGGAACTAAAATTATAATTAATAGATGTATAATTATAAATTGTAATTGTGAGATATATGCGAATATTTAAAATGTTTGGCAAAGAATCGTGTTTTTCTTCAACAACTTTAATTACGCCAGAGATACTTCCGAATTTATCGTGACTTCCTAAAACAGTACGTTTTTAAACACAGTAAATCACACTAAATCACAGTGTGATTTATTTTGATCAATATTCTTTATAAATATATTCATTTCTATACGGAAAAATTATCAAAAGACTGACTCCTTTGCCATAAACGAATTTGTCTGTCGTTTGATGATTTCTTCGTGTAGCGTGGTAAACAAAAATAAATAATATTTGTGTTAATAGATTTAATACCAACCAGTTCCTGGGCCCGTAGGTTTTGAGGTATCACCAGATCCAGGCAAAGTTCCTATTTGAAATATGAGCTATCAATGTTTTTTATTGGCATCAGTGGTATTTATGTATCGACTGCATACTATATTTCTATATTACCTGGTACAACACCTCCAGGATAAGTTCCCGTTGTTCCAGGTACAGTTCCTCCTGGATAATTTCCCGGTATGACTCCACCCGGGTACGTTCCCGGAACAACACCACCCGGTTGCGTTCCTGTAACTCCGGGGATTACTCCTCCCGGATAAGTTCCCGGAACACCACCTCCAGGTTGTGTTCCAGTTGTTCCAGGGACCATACCACCGGGATATGTACCCGTTGTTCCAGGAACTATGCCACCAGGGTATGTTCCAGGCACAGTCCCCCCAGGTTGTGTAGTTCCAGGAATTACTCCTCCTGGATAAGTTCCTGTTGTCCCAGGTGTTACTCCTCCTGGATAAGTTCCTGGTTGTGTTCCTGTAGTACCAGGAATTACTCCTCCCGGATAAGCTCCTGTTGTTCCAGGTGTTACTCCTCCTGGATAAGTCCCTGGTTGTGTTCCTGTAGTACCAGGAATTACTCCTCCCGGATAAGTTCCTGTTGTTCCAGGTGTTACTCCTCCTGGATAAGTCCCAGGTTGGGTTCCTGTAGAACCAGGAATTACTCCTCCCGGGTAAGTTCCTGATGTTCCAGGTGTTACTCCTCCTGGATAACTTCCTGGTACACTGCCCCCGGGTTGTGTTCCTGTAGTTCCAGGAATTATTCCTCCTGGATAAGTTCCTATTGTTCCAGGTGTTACTCCTCCAGGATAAGTACCAGGAACAACGCCTTCAGGATAGGTTCCTGTAGCACCAGGTCTTACTCCACCTGGATAAGTACCCGGTCCAGTCCCAGGTTGTGTTCCTGTAGTTCCAGATGTTACTCCTCCTGGATATGTGCCAGTTGTTCCAGGTCTTACTCCACCCGGATAAGTACCAGGAACCCCACCTCCTGGTTGTGTTTCTGATGTTCCGGGGATTACGCCTCCTGGGTAAGTTCCCGTTCCCGTTCCAGAAACTACACCACCTGGGTATGTTCCTGGTACAACACCCCCAGGTTGTCTTCCGGGCGTTACTCCTCCGGGATATGTCCCTGTTGTTCCCGGTATTACTCCCCCCGGGTAAGTTCCAGATGTTCCAGGTACTACACCCCCTGGATAAGTACCTGGTCCGGTACCTCCGGGATATGTTCCTGTAGTAGTTGATGTTCCACCGGGATGCATACCTGTTGTACCTGGAGTACGACCTTTGGTGTAAATTTCACTGACCCCTTCTGCACCACCACCTGGATATTGTATAGTTCCCGTATAAACACCTGAAATATTATCACGGTCAAAGACAAAACAGTAAATAATTCAACAAACTAACATACTTTGTGTACCTGGTATCTGGGCTCCAGTTGGAGATGGTTGTATTCCTATGCGTATACCACCTTCGCCATATATAATGCCTCCTGGGTATGTACCTGCAATTCCTGGAATACCTATTTGTTGACTAGTTGATCCCGGAATTATCCCTCCTGGATAAGTTGTTCCAGGCGGTGCTTCACCTGGTCTAGTTCCAGGTACTGTTCCACCAGGGTACGTTCCTGGTACGGTTCCAGCAGGATATGTTCCAGGTACGGTTCCACCAGGATACGATCCAGGTACGGTTCTACCAGGATACGTTCCAGGTACGGTTCCACCAGGATATGTTCCAGGAGTCACTTCTCCGGGATAAGTACCTGAAGTTCCCGGTGTCGTTCCCCCAGGTCTAATTCCTGCAGTTCCGGGAATAACCCCTCCAGGGTAAGTTCCTGTAGTACCAGGTGTTATTCCACCTGGGTAAAGCCCCGTTCCGGGAACTACGCCCCCTGGGTGAGTTCCTGTTCCAGGAACAATGCCCCCTGGGTGAGTTCCTGTTCCAGGAACAATGCCCCCTGGGTGAGTTCCTGCTCCAGGAACAACGCTACCCGGGTAAGTTCCAGTTCCCGGGACAATGCTACCTGGGTAAGTACCTGTTCCAGGAATTACGCCACCAGGGTAAGTCCCTGTTCCGTCACCTGGATGAGTTCCCGTTCCAGGTACAACGCCACCCGGGTAAGTTCCTGTTCCAGGAACACCGCCACCTCGAGAAGTTCCCGGTACAACACCTCCAGGTTGCGTTCCTCCAGTTCCTGGAGTTGATCCTCCAGGGTAAGTACCTGTAGTGCCGGGTATTACTCCACCCGGATATGTTCCTGTAGTCCCTGGAGTTAATCCTCCTGGATGTGGTCTTGTAATTTCAGGTGTTACTCCACCCGGATAAGTTCCGGGAGTTGCACCTCCGGGGTAAGTTCCTGTAGTTCCGGGGGTTATTCCTCCAGGGTAAGTTCCTGCAGTTCCAGGTGATGTCCCTCCAGGATAAGTCCCTGTAGTTCCAGGTAATGTTCCTCCAGGATAAGTGCCTGTAGTTCCAGGTGATGTTTCTCCTGGTCGAATAGCTGTAGTTCCAGGAATAACACCTCCAGGGTAAGTACCTGTAGTTCCCGGAGTTGTTCCACCAGGGTAAGATCCAGGAATTACTCCTCCAGGATAAGTCCCAGTAGTACCAGGTGTTATTCCTCCTGGGTAGGTCCCCCCAGTACCTGGTGTACCATCCCCTATTTGTGTTCTAGATCTTCCAGGTATTTCACCTCCAGGATACTGCGTTCCTGAGACAGTACCATAAGTATTATGCCAAGCATTAATCAAAACGTAACATTTTCCATAATATTTATATTTACCATAAACACCAGTCGACGTTTTCGATACTGCCTTCTGATCCGCACACCCTTCACAGTCACTTCCAAAAGACATACTTTGAGCTTGGCCCATCCCATTACTTCCACCTTTGATTCGCAATATTTTATCAAACAACATACTTTACATTACTGAACTTCAAATGCTTTTACATAATTAATTACTTACTAACAACTGCATGAGATGATTGACGAGTCGCTTCTGCTTCTGCTTTGCCTTCTTTTTTCTCGTTATCTGTTGCTATACTCAAATACTGAGACTGTGTCTGTCCCCGAAATTTCCCGGGGATGTGTTTAACATCCCTTCGAAGACGAAGACTCACCAACATTTCACTTTCTTTTAATTGTTTACTAATTTCATTTAGTCGAGCCATATAGTTCAGCGATTTATACTTTTCATTGTCGTAGTTCGATTTAATATTAACATCCTTGTTATTATTAAGAAATCTGGAAGCTCCCTTGAAAATAATTCAAAGATTGCTTCTCAGGTATTTTGTATAATGGTTAACATTTTAATTAAAAACAGAAACCACTTACGTAGCTTGGAGAAATAAACGTTCCCAAATACAAGATATAGGACAAGAGTAACACTAGCTTCATGTTGATGTCTTCAGTATCACAAGCGTACTCATCGTCCCAAGTCATCGTAGTCTCATCATATTTACTATTCACCCCCTCTCTCTTAATAGAGTACGTAAATTTTAAATAATCGCTTATTAAGCTAGTCTTCCATCCTATTCGTTACAGATTTTATCGGTTCACATTGAGCAAGAGTAAGAAGCGATGCTTTATGCTAATATGTAACTGGTATCAAACTAGAAATATTGGATAATAATTCCTGCATTTTTATTTTACTTTTTTCATTTAGTAATTGCATTGACTTCTAATGAAGATAATTTATTTTAATCTTACGATTTTGGCTAATCAAAAATACCTTAATTAGACTGAACATGTAAAATTACACTGACGGAAATTAATTATAATGGTTAACGTACATAGATTGTAAAATGTTGGTTCACCTTTTTCTCGGTATATGTGAAACATTTTTCAACTGAAAACAATCAGGTGATGATTATGTACACTGGTATAAACTTCCTCGTACACATCATGTGTACATAACAATCTGAAAAATTATTGGAAACAAAAAACTTCGCCATTTCTTGACCTACATCCGCAAATATCAATGTCACGATATTTTGTGTCACGTACTCAATTTCAATCGAATATAGAAGTAGACAAATCGGTTTAGTCACATGTTCAGATTCATTAACTGAGTTCAAATGATTCTCTGTACAGCAGATCTTGCAAAAACTCTATTCTGTCATTCACTTTAAGTTACTCCTATTAACATTGAAGAGTTTCTCTTCATTTTTAACTAATTTAGTAGACTTACAAGAAAATGTAAAAAATCAAGGTTAATATAAGAACATGGTTTATATATGTTTCTTTATTTAATTACAAAATGAATATGTCATGTAATTCAACATTTGCACACAAATATATGAATATATAATACAAATTTCGTATAAAATCGTACAATGTAGTCTCTATAAATTTTATTGGTCACTCAGAAATCAATAAACGATTTAATTGTGTAATAACATTACAAGAGATAGTTGGAAAATATATGCTATCCTAATATTTTTACGGGAATGCTAATATTTACATCAATTCATTCATTCGTACTAAAATTCGAACACTCTTAAAAAGATTAACTTAAATCGATGAGAAACAGATTGAATCCGTATACGAATGGATCCATGTTTTTATCAATTTAGGGAAATCAGAAGAAGAAATTAATAAATGAATTTTAACAATCTTCTAACCATTTCGTCCTAAGCTCATACTGTCTACAAGAGTGCAATATCGCGCATTGTACGGTTATAGTCGTTTACTATATTTCGCATATCTAATAAATAACGGAAAATATTTCTACCAATTTTATATGGTAGTGAGACTGGATAATTGAAATTACTGGATAAAAATGACTATTTTGAAATAACGATAAACATTACTTTTCCTCTTGGATTTTTTGCGCAGAATATTTTAGTTTTATTAATTGTAGGTTTAATGCGAAATATTAAAAAAATAAAGTGTGTACAAGGTGTTCCATTTTAAAATGACTATGCTAATATTGTATAATATAAAAATAATACACAACATGTTTGTATTTAAACATTCAGGAGGCTTATTGGAAGTAATTATCATTATTTCGCACTATTAGGGTTCTATTCATTTTGAAATGCATGAATTATTTTACTTAAAATAAAAAGAATAGGAAAATTACGTTTGAAATATTCCAACTCTGATACCAAAGATTTTTTAACATTATGTCGTATGTTTTCAAATGGGTCACCCTGCAAATTAAGATAAATGTTAAGTATGTTAAAGTAAATATTGATTAAAAATAATATAATATAATCCACGATCCAAGTTGGAATTCGCGTACTCAATAAAAACTCGTTTTTACGAAGCAAAGTAATTACAAACTTGTCCCGAATGATAGTTAAAATTCAGTTTCAGTTCCGAACAGCGTAATTTAAGTTTTCATTTCACGCGATCTTGGATTGTGAGATTTTTTCGACTAGTTTGCACTCGCGCTTCGATGACCGAACATAAAGAATGCTCTGGCATGTTTGAACACAACGAATTTCCAGTATTATTACGTAACGGAAATCAATCAACTGAAAGATTGATTAAATCAAATTTGCTTAAACTATAAATACAAATTTTGAAAATACCAAAAGATTAATATTTGTCTTGGTTTGAAAATTGTTGAAATATACAAGGATGAACGTTACAGTTCCGTTATAGCATTAAAAGAAAATAGAATCAATTGAGCACTTATAAGATATTAATGTGAGAAATATTTATACTCGTGGTATTTTCATAACTATGGCAGAAATCGTATTAGCTGCCTATAAGGACGATATTATGCTAAGATTATGTAGCAGTTTGCATAAATTCTATGTACACGTAATACCAATGTGATCTCACCCAAACTTTTCAGTTGTCCTTCTTGAAAATTTAAGTACAATATCACCGCGTTTGGATTATAGTTCTTATAATAATATATTACATTGAAAATGTATATTGACACGGAGAAAAATGGTCCTCGCCATATTTGGTAATTTTTTTAAATGAAACAAATATTTATATTTCAATATTGTGTATGAAAGTTAGTAAAATTGCTCAAATGCTGCACCATTTTTCTCCTTTCGCTAATCGCACCATAAAAATTCCCTTTTAATTTATATACATTTCCATATTAATTATATTTCTAATCAAACAATTTGGTTTTCATCCGACTGTATGTTTCTTACATTACACCATGCAATTTGATTTAAAATCAAACTTTACAGTGTATTTTATGTCTTATAATATTGCATTTACTTCACGTATAAGACATGACTTTAAAAATAAATAATCGAATTAATTTCTCAATTCGAATGAAAATGAACTTTTTACAAGTTATAAATACAAAAGTAAAAAATATTAATAAAGTTTTTAATAACTTCGAGTAGCCTTCAGATAAACAATATGTAATTCTGATTCAGTTACAATTTTCCAAATTTTCTCTTGATAAACTCTAAAAGTTTAACACATAAAACGTCTCAACAGAATTTTATCCGAAATTGAGAATTCTTCTGAAAGTTTCTCTAGAAATGCCTGTATCCATAATATCTACATCATCTACTCTCTAAATTAAAAAAAAGTGAAAAAGCTTAGAATATTCACTGAAATTTAGAGAGTAGATACTTCCTAATTTACATCTCTTCATTTTTTTCAGATATTTCAACAATTAATTTTGATAACAGAATTTTGATAACAACTTTTTTATTACTTCTAAAAGAACTATTCGGCAGTTTCATCCTAACCATTTCCACCATCCATCCCCCAAAAATCTCATCAATAAAATTCAGTCAACCCCATCAACCCACAGGCGAATTCATCCTCTGCTTATTAACAGCCCCCAAAGACTTCGTATCGTCGTTCCTATGATTCGAATGTTCCGGGTTGGGTGAAATGACGGAAGTGCGAATGACCATCGTGGAAACGTACTCCTGCTGCTTCTGCAACTTCGCGTCCTCTTCGCCGGAGGTCGTCTGATCGTGGTGCACGATCGCCGAAAACGCGGAATTCCGGGACACAATGACGCTAGTGGGTGAGGAGCGAATGCACGGCGCCGGAGTCAGCGGCGTCTTGTCGTTGTAGTCCCGCTTGTCCACCGACGTTCTTTGATGTGCCCTCATACACGACGACTCCTCGTGCTTGTATAAATAGGATTTGAGCGCGAACGCCTTGCCGCAGCGGCCGCAAATATGGGGCTTTGTGTTCGAGTGCGTCTGAATGTGCGCCCGCAAGTTCGATTTGTCGGCAAAGGCCTTGTTGCATATCGTACACTTGAACGGCTTTTCGCCTGAAAAAATTAGGTCGGATTTTGAGATTTCGCTGCGTTTTTGTTGCAGGTAGTTGTTTGTGGAGATGATAAGTTGAAATTATGTTTTGCGAATCAGTGATGGAAAAAGTCTGCAAAAGTCTGCAGTTCCTCCGAAAATAGCTGCAGAATCTCCGATGATCTTCTAAAAGCTTAGAAAAAGGGCTGAAATTGGAACTTTTCCGAACAATTCGTTGGAAAGTCTGCAAATGTGTTTTGCAGAATATCGCAGACTTTTGGAGATTTAGAACTGTAGCGGAGGTTTTATGAGATAGGTAGAAAAGTCTGAATTAGTTGGAAATTTGTAAAACTCTACAAAGTATGCTTTCAGTGGTTCTCAGTGTTTTTCAGACTCAGAAGAGAATTGTAGAGTTTTCAATTGTAGAGAAATCGCTCTACTACGGTTAGACATCTGTGGCAATCTACAAAATACATTTGTAGACTTGCCCAGACATTGTTTTCAGTTTTATAAGAGTTTGGTACAATTTTTGCAAAATTTTAAAGAGTTATTCGTTGTTGTACAGAGATTATCAGAGTTTTTGCAGGTATATGAAGAAGAAACTTGGAGATTTTTGCACAATTTTTTGCACTAGGGTTAACAAAATTGCGCAAAAGTCTGTAAATTTCTATGGATTTATTACAATGCTTAACACATAAAATATCAGTTGTAGAAGTGAAAAGTCTGAAAATGTTTGAAATTGTCTGAAAAAGTCTGAGAAAAGTCTTTAAAAAAGTCTGAAAAAGTCTAAAAATTTGTTTAATATTCTGAAAAAAGTCTGAAAGGTCCCAATTTTGACACCGTTTCAGAAATATTCAGACTTTTTGAGACTTATTCGGATTTGTGCCAATCCGAGATAAGTAAAGTCTGAAAATATCTAAAAACTTCTGACTTGCATCATTCGAACGTTTTCGGGTCTTTTCGCACTTGTTCGGACCATTTTTCAGACTTTTTCGAATCTTTCAGACTTTTTCAGAGAATTTCTGATTGAAATAACGAATTTAAATAGAACTTCTAAAGAATTCTTGTAAGTATCACAACTTTGGGCGAGTGGTTATACTTCCAGGCTTCTGCGTTATGGGTCGTGGGTTCGAGTCCCAGTCATAGTGGTTTTTCGAAAGGGTATCATCTTTATCAGAGATCTTCACATTTTTCAGACAATGCCAGAATTTTTCAGAGAGTTTCAGAGTTTTCCAGAGAATTGCAGAATCGTAATTTAAGTTTCAGAGAATTTCTGAAATTCTCTGAAAATGTCTTAAATGGCCCGAACAAGTGCGAAAAGTCCCAAAAACATTTGCCTTCCGAATCTTGCGAATCAGACGTTTTCAGATATTTTCAAACTTTTTCAGACTTTTTTCAGACTTCTTTCAGACATTTTCAGTCTTTTCATTTCTACAAGAGATTCTCCTCTATATGATTCCTTTTTACGATCAGGCAAAGATTTCAAACATTTAATTATTAATTACATCTAACTTCCATATAGTACCTGTATGTGTCCGTATGTGGCCCTGCAGCAACCAAGGTCTGGAGAAGCATTTGCCGCAATAGTGGCATTTGCAGCCCTGGTTGTGCGTCCTGACATGCATACTGTACGCGGGTATGCTCACGTACACTTTATCACAATGAGGACATCGTCTGGCCTTCTTATCGCCCAGAGACCTGTGTGTCTGACGGTGTCTGGCGAGGTTTGACGATGTCGAGTATTTCTTGCCGCAGTCCGGACACTCGTGATCTTCAATGCAGTCTTCGTTTTTGCCATGCTCTAGTCGTTTCGCTGAAGGAATGATGGAAGATATCTTGCTCGTCAATGGATCGGAACTGAAATCATCGCAAGCGTTAGTTTAGCTAAGATCAAACGCCCCTAAACACAAATCCCCTACATAAATACTCATATAATCACCGGATAATGTTTATCCTTTCGTCCAGAGCCCTATCGTAAACTTCGCCCTTCGAGATCTGCTCCTGTTCCGCCAGGATCTCCCTTTCACTCTCGATCCTCTCGAAGAATACGCGCGTCTTGTCGCACAATTTGTAGGGCGAGTCATTGTTCCCAGTATGATAGTCGCAAAAACTGGGCGAAGTCCTCTGCTGGTAGTAGCCATTGCTTGGGTGGTTGAGGGTACCGGCGGCGGCCGCCAGACTAACTTCCGCCAGCTTCGTGAGGTTGTATAGCTCTTCGGGACACTCGGATGAACTCTCGCTGCCGCAGTCCGACGCGCCGTCCGAGGTTGACTGACCATTGCTGAATTCTGCTAAGAAGAATCGATATGTCAAACATTTTCTTATCACCGTATTCGCGCAACCATCTTCTGGCGTTATCAAAGACTTTGAAGACTCTAATAGTCTTCAAAGACTACTAGAAAACATCGAGAAGGAGCCAGAATTTGCCAGACCGAACCTTCACCAGTCCGAGCAAAAAGGCCGGACATCGTCTAACAAACGATTTGATCGACACTGTCATTCACGTCGTTCCTTCCTTTTTTCGATTTTCAGCAGAACGGAAATAGAGCGCGCACGCGTCCACACAGCGAATGACCGTATCGCAGAGTGACGCGTTTAAATTTATCATCGACTATTCTCGTAAAAAGATTCCTTTCTCAACATCAACAAAACGACGATCCCGCGTTGCACCATTTCGGCTCACTTTTGCCTTCTTCCCGAGACCCTTTCCACTTCTGAAACCGTCATCTTCGACCAACCACCTCCCAGTCAGAACTCCCCAAATCTATGCCTGAAGACAAAATGCCATTGAAGACATCTGGAAGATAGTCTTAAAATGAAGGTGTCCGAAAAACTAACGAAACTAACAAAAATAACGAAACTAACAAAACTAACAAAACTAACGAAACTAACAAAACTAACAAAAGTGTCCGCTTTCGAGTCAAGGGCGAATTGCTCTTCCAACATTGCTCAGTACTTCGAGCTTGTTTTGGAACATACAATGGTCCAAAAGCAATACGCCGTTGAGGTCACTGTCCCTAGTTTTGTTCTTCCCACCCTCTCGATCAACAGGTTCCCAACTCCCTACTTATCGCCTCTACCCCAACCATCTACTGACCATTCCTTATGTCCTCAAACTCTTCCACGCCGTTGTACCGGCGATGGGTGATCAGGAAGGCCCTGGGCATCTCGCGGCAGGATTCTTATCGTAGCACTATCAACCAACCGCACATCGCACTAAACCCCAGCCAAGTTACGACCAGGACCGAACCGATTCCGTCCCAAGCAGCCTCGCTTCCGACGGCATCTCAGCAGTTGGTTCTTGCTTCGGCTGCGAGGACACACGCGTCTCGTGGTATTCAAGCGTAATAATTGGTCCGACCGAGATTCGGCGCTACATATAGGAGCAACCTCCCTTGAGTGCTCCCCACCCCTGACCGGGTCCTAACCACTTCTCGGTGCTTCGCGTTCAGCTGCTGGGTTTTAATGCCCGCAGAACGGATTGCCGAAGAACAGATTGCCGGAGCGAGACGGCGCGAGGGAGCGAGACGGCGCGGTGGCATGTGCCGCGACAACCCTTGGCACCAGCCGAGGCACACGTGCTAGCGGCTCTATATCGGCCCGATTCGTCGCGGAATCGTAACCGCGCTTTAATAACCCTTTAAGCGGCTTTTTCGCGCGGACTATTCTTAGACCGGCGGCGATCGGCGGAAATAACGCGCTCCCGGTTTCGTCACTTTTCGTGCCCGGCTATTTTTACGATTGTTCCCAAGTTGAGCCGGGGTCCACCTTATTTGGACGCGGATTTCGGGGCGGACACCGCCGATTTTTCGACATCGGACTCGGTTTGAATGAATGCCTCGTAGGTTAGTCAGCGACGCGCGGCTAAATTCGGCTAAGCTTGGCAGCCGGCCAGAAGAACCACCCAGCGCACCAACCTGCTTCTAAGAGCGGCGAAGACGCCATTATTCGGCTCGAGACTTTTCCATGGGGCACCGGAGGAGAAGAAAATCGGCGGAAATCGGCGGAGGGAAGGACTTTGCGAAGAAGGGGATGTTGATGTGGAGATTGGGGTTGGGATGGAGGTGACTGGGGAGTCTGAGGAAAGATCGGCGGCGGCGGGTCGGTCGATGGACGGAGCGACGAAATGGCTCCGGAGGACGGGAAATGCGTAAACAGGTGTCCCCGCCAACATCGTCGAATCGACGACGCGGCCGAAAATAAATACCCGACGCCGCTGAGTGTCTTCTGACGCAAGTGGTGCGCTGCCCAATCGACACGTACTTTCCTTAAATCAGTTTATCAGCGGCCTGTAACGAGGCTGATTGAATGATGCGGTTCTCTATTTTCAGCCGAGGCATGGTTCCAGAACACTTGGATGTTCGGAAAGAAATTTATCTACATGGGACCATTTTTCCTTTTGAAAAAATCGGTCAGAAAAGATAGAAATCAAAAATAGAGAAGATCCACATGGAAATTGATTGATATTATTTCTATTAACATTTACATATAGATTCCAAACAATTATATACTTGCAGATTACTCGAAACCTTCTCTATTATATTCATCGCAATTCTAATAGATTTTGGATGAAAACCAAATAGATGAATCCTATCAATTTCTAAAAGATTTTTTTAATCTGTTGACTGATCAAAAAAGAGATTTTTGGATGATTTGTTTTACATGATGAATGTAATTTTGAATTTGAGTCTCAAAAGGAACGGTATTCGGAGTGGGTCTGACGCGGCACGATGCGACGGAATCTTGACGAGGCGAAGTTCACGAACTGGGTGTAAATTTAGAGATGGCCCCGGCCGGGGTATTTACTTTGCTTGACACGAGGAAGATGATTATAAATTGACAGTGACCGGAAACCGGGCCCTTTTCCCTCTCGGAAAAAACCGCGTGCGTGTACGCCGCGCTTGATGCACATTATTCGAAAATGGGAAATACACAAATCAACTCGAAGAAGCCGGGAGGGTCGTGTTTGGCTTCAGCATGGGGTTATTGAGTTATTTTAGTCGCGTTACCCGCTGCAGCTGTCGTTTCTCTGGGTAAATCACCTCTTGCTTTCTTGAAGCGCCACGGTCATCTTTGAGATTCCTAACTTTGCAAGAGTACGACGACCTCAGCACACTTGCTTTCAACTTTTCTCCTGTTTCGTTCTAGATAATTTCTTTACCGACGTTAGTCCATTTCAACGCCGAGCTAATATTAAGGACGTCCGTCAGTTACGGCAAGAATCCCCGATGTGTCCAAATTTGGGATAATTTTAGAAGACAAGCCTAAGAGTGAACTCTTCAGATTTTGTTCCTTTACAATATTTTGGTTTCGGAAGTAATAAAACCTAAATAAACGATTTATTAAATATTCAAGTGATATAAATTGTTTGTATAATTGATTTACATAATATTTATATAACATTTTTTAATGTGCAAATTAATTTTTTGTTTCGACGAAACTGATTGTTCGTCAATTTTATGTTAAGTAATTTCGATACATTCTTTTGCAAACAATTTACATACAAAATTTATATAAAACTAATGTGATTCTGGTTTTTTATTTAATTGCTTAATCTTAATTTAAGAATTATTCTTTTTAGTATAAAGAAATAAAAATAAAATAATTTAATTATCAAGAAATAGAATGCAAAACAATTATCATAAAAACCAAAAAATAACGCTGGGACAGTTTTTCAAATTCTTCATCAAATTCATAGGTAAAATACTGCTATTTTGCAGAAGTCATGAACGAACAGGCTCAATGTCGAGAAGTCGCGATGGCTTTGACTCGATGGCGTCAGCGGCGGTTTTCTTTCGTATGAGTAAAAAAATATTGAAATACAAAAATGAAGCGGAGTCAGGGGAAATTTTGGCCGTCGGCCAACGCGAGTTTCAGACGAACGTTTCTCTTAAATACATTCCTTTGAGTCGCAGCTTTGGTGTTCCTACTAAATATCCAACGGGACGGCAATGTCGTCGACCACAACTCGACTCGAAACCTTAATAATGTCGGCGTTTATAATCGAGTCAAATGCCGTAGCGGGTTCCACATGCGACGATATAATTAGAATATTTACTGTAAACGTTTCAGCAAGATTATGAACATTATTAAAGGCCGACTGTAATAAACCGCTGAAAACAACACCAGGATTTTCTTTACTCGTCTAATTAATTACTCACTCTATCAATCTTTTGCAAACCTTTCTATAATTTTAAGGGGGTGACAAAACTGAAGTTTTTTGGTCCAATAAAAAGACTTACACAAATTACCAATTTTTAAACATTCTTTTTGAACAGTACTTTTTAGTTTTTTAATACTACATGTTTTAATACTGAGAATATTACAATTATCCAAAAATTTACTGTAATTATATTAAATTATAAATCAAAATAGGGGGAGAATCGAACTGCAGACTTTCAATTAGAAACAATTTAATTAAATTATAATTAATCTTTGGCAAAATACTGATTTCTTATCGATCGTTTGAATTAAATATGTGACCGAAAATAGATGAAGACTTTGGTTTTCATCTAATCTTAATTAATGGGAATGTAGGCCCACGTCTAATCGTCTGGTTCGGCATCCCTGAAAGGAAATAATTTGACGAGATGGCAAAACGATGGGGCAGAGAAAAGGGGTCTGCTGCGACGATCTAGACACGAAATCTCCAGCAGCAGCGAGCGGCACGCGACCGACACGCGCTTTTTTCATCTTCGCTCGACACGCGTGTGTCCCGTCGCCTCGTCTTTCTTCCCTCACTCCAGACTTACTCCAGACACAGTCCATTGCTACTTCCCTCCGGTGTGCACAACCACACACCCACACCATTCATAAACGGAACCATTCATGTTTCAACGAATCTAATGAACTACGCTATAAATGCACAAGAAAAAAGATGTATCAATAATGAAGATTGTAAATTAATAAACGAGCTTGAAATTATTTAAATTCCAACGAACAGTAATAAGTGTAAACATTTGTGCTCAATTATTATGCTTTACTAGACATTTTAGATTTTAGTTATACTGAACACATATAATTTGTATGTAATAAAAATGTAAATATTAGTTTGTCAATTTTCAAATAAAATAATAAATGTTAATACAAATAAAAATGTAGTTATTGTTTTTAGTTGAATAGGAAAGTTGAAGGAATGAAGTTATTATAAAGGTATAATAATACCTTTTTATAACGCTAATTGTATAAAAAATAAATAAGGTGTTTTCTTTGGCATAGAAATGTTTGCGGGCTAGCATTTTGCCCTTTGATGAAAGTTTAATTCAATATGATAGAACTTGCGTGGAGAAAATTCAATCGCGATCGGGAATAGTGAAAAATGGTCAGTTGCCCATATTTTATTCATGGCAGAATAGTTTAGAAAAAAGCTTATTATTATATAGCAGCTATTGAAATGGTGTACATGAAACATTAAGTTATCTTCTCCACTTTATAAAAAATATCGATAGGGGAGAACATTCATTGGTTCTTCACACGTATATTAATATTAGTTTACGCTTTCAATAATTTACAAAAAATAAAAAGAAAAATTAAAATAAAAAAATTAAAAGACATTCAAATTGTCTGTGCTTTTAATTTCTGTCAATTAACTTTTTTCAGTTACTTTTTCACTGGGTATATTTTGTATCAAGTAAAAAACCTACAATCCATGTTTCAGTACGCCAATTCTTCGACTCAAATATAAAATCTCTCAAAAACCAACAATTTTAAATTTTAAATAATTAATATTTTAATAAATCTTAACATATAGGTCAGACCGGCATTAATTGCAAATTCAACGCTTCGCTTGAAATTCCTTTTATTGGCACAGTTGGTCCTCTGAATAATGGAAAAAGGGCTTTTTCGAACACATCTGCGCAAAACGGATGCAAGCTGCACTTTATGAGTCGTTCAGTACAGTCGATTCTCCGGTGTTCGTGCACCCGCACCAACGACGCTCGGAGCGTGTTCCGATGACTTCTATAATTAGATTCTCTTCTTCTGGAGACCCCTTCGAACTTGGACACCTTCGAGGTGCACGAGTAAAAAAACGCATCCTTTCTTCATCCCGCGTAACGCAATCACACAAAACATTCCGGTCTTATCAAAATATCCATTCCGGCCATCTTCGGTCTATCCGGTCTAAGGCGATTTCATTCAACCTTTCTTCATGGGTTTCGCTGTAAAATAAAAAAATGTATCGAACAAAGCGGAACTTCGAATTCTGCGGGCAAATTTTAAGGTATCTTTATAGAAAAGGATCGTAACATTAGGTCCCTTGTAGAAATTAAATCTCTGAAAATCACTGAAAACCTCTCAAAATTGGTACTGTCAGTCCTAAAAAAAATAATTATAGACAAAATTAACGAAAATGCTCCATTTTATAATGCTGTATTTTTTACAGCACTATAAAATGGAGATTTACGCAAGTATTTTTTAATATCAAAAAATTACTTACTTATTTTTTTGAGAAATAATATTTTTCTGCCGTTTCGACAACTGTTAATTACTTGATTTCGGTACTGAACTTTCGCCCAAGCATAATAATAAGTTTTAATTAACACCTTCCGAAAATTCGACGAAAATCATAAGAAACGAATTGCACTATAGGGGATACTTTCACGAAAGACTTATTTCAAATGTGTGACAAGTTTGACCACAGATTGGAATGTTTCATTTCCTCTCGCTTGTCCATTTGTTTTGAATATTTCTACTAAAATAATGGATTCTATTTTTAACATTGTCGAGACGACGACCAACTGTTGGAGCAGTCGTAAAAATGGAACAGCTTTGTTTAAGGATTGTCAACCGGGTCTCGCGGTGAACGATCGAAATGTGGGAGTCGAATTTGTTTAAATATTTTGATTTGTATTAGACGCGATGCTTGTTTACTAAAAATATTGTGGCTGTATCAACACAGCGAAAGGGGAGAACGTTAATTTTAGATCGAACTCCAGGACTCGCGCAGTCAGCGTCCGACAGATGCTGCTCTTACCAGGACTCGATTATTCGTGGAAAAGTCATTGCACATTTTGAAGTGTAATACGCAATTCGTTTCGCCGATACTCGTATGCCGAAGTACCTTGAGCTGAAACTGAAAACAAAATATACATTTCTGCAGTGGTCACCGCGAATTATTTTCCGGAGGGCCCTGTAGTAAAAAGTTAAACTTAATTCATATAAAAATAATATATAAATTTAATATTATACGTGATACGATATGGAATTTAATATTAAATGCTACAACGTATATAATTAAAAATATATAATTAATATAAGATCTGTGTAATAATAAAATTAGTATTATTTTTAATAATAAATCTAACATACATTTTTTCGTTAGGGAGATTTAAACATTTTCGATTTTCAAATATTCAACAAATATTTCTGATTTTTTCATGCCTTATAAATGTAGCTATGTAGCACACAAAAACTGGTATACACTTTGTACAAAACAATGTGTGTAATTATTACAATAGCTTCATAACGCAGATTTATTAAATCTGCATTATACACAATACATACACAATACAAAATTAAAGTAATTTTATAATAATTTAATTTAATTAATAATTTTATATTTAATTATATATTTTTATATTTTTATATTTAATATGTAGTTTTTAAATTGATTATCGTGTATCTTGTATATCACATTTAATTTCTGGTGTATTTTGAATATTCAGAGACTTTCTGATGGGTTAAAAATGTACATTTTTCATTCCGCGTTCAGACTGAAAAATATTTACGTCGGAAACACACAATTGACACCCTTTTGATCTCAGCCTTGGAAAGAGTAAATTAACTCTTCATGTGACCAGATGTGCATATCGAATAGCGCGTGCGCAAATACATTTTTATAAATACCAATTGTTTGTATGTTTCTTGTTTCATTAAACGTATCATTTATATTAAAAACGACACCAATCATTTATATATATGTATCATTTTGAGTGAGTTCACTGTGAGTTCATTGTGAAATTCAATGTTGACTGGGTTTATATTCTTGGTGACTGGAATGACTGATTTTAGAGAATTAATAATTCGTTAAATAAATTAAAATGTGAATTACAAATATAAAATTAAATCTATAAGAATATTCCCACACAACACTGCTCCAGAGATTCTCCGTGATCTCCGGAGATTCTCCAGAGCTCTCCAGAGATTCTCCGGGGTGTGCTGTACGGGTTTGTTAAAATAACTAATTAACTAAACAGAAATTTCAAAAAGTAATAACAAATGTATTATTTATTAAAACTGCTGAAAACTTTTCAAATCTAATCTCTACTTTTTCTGTGTACATCTACGCGTTCAGAAAACGTTCATTCGACATTAAACGTTTAATAAACGTTTATAAAACGTTTTAAGGTTTGTGTTCCTTTTTACACTTTATATCACATATATACATGATATTCACGGTAACTTCGGCTTCATACTTGGTTTTAATTATTTTTAGTTTTCGTTCTTATAGTATATCAAAGGTAAAGAATTCACACAAGGTCGACCAACGCATAGCTTTGAATTGGTCTCTCAAATTTACCTATTTTAGATCGTGCGTATATGAGTTCATCAAACTAAATATTCTACTCTAAAAATCATTCCCTCACATGTAAAATTGTATTTATTCAAAAAATGTTCAGTTACTCAAAATCGACTCAAAAACTTTATACTTATTAATATAATTATATTTTGTTTAAACAAAAATTATTTTCACACTATAATTGTCAACCAACGACACTCGTGATATATCTTACATTTTGAATATCTATTTTCTGATCTTTAATTGAATCAAATAAATCATTTTATTTGTATGTGCTAAAACGTTACCCAGTTGTTGCAATAACGACGTTTTCCGGATTCAAATGTTGCGCCACCTGTCGCAAGGAGACCAGTCAGGCCTGCATCCGCAAGACGTAAATATAACCTCAAATATGTGAGGGAACTTCAGTGTTTTACCGGAACGAACGAAATTTTAAAAAATGCAAAATTTCGTAAGATTTCCCAACGACAGTTTCCATTTGCCCAGACAAGTACTCAACTTGTTTCGTTACAATCGACGATATCGTGTAAACCAAACGCCACTTCAATCCACAGAGATTTGTCAACGTTCGCTTTCAACGTCATTTCGCGTAAGCAGAATGATAAGAAATTACATGTTTTTCGCGTAAAATAGTTAACACCTTTACGTCGGAAAGACATTTAATATTTTATTTACGAACATTATTGTTAGTGATCAAAGTTTTTTCTGATCAATTTTTATAGAAAAGTAAAATACCTAAATATACAGTGATAAATTTTGCTAAAACTTAATTTTGAGGTAATGATTGTGATTCAATTGAAAAATTTAAACTAAGTTCATTAAAATTGTGAAAAATTTTATTACAAAAGTTTTACTCGATTATTTAAATCATTTTCAAACTAATAATCAATAACAATTACAATATTAAACGTAAATAATATGTTATAATATGATAATAATTATATTTCAGACATTCAAACGCATTGAAAAAGAATATAAGGCAATAATAAATCTTTTACTCGGAAGAAGAACCACTTTCAATCTGAATGAATTTCTTCTGAAATGTGACAAACGAGTATCAAGGCCAGGAAATTTTCCTCCTCCTCACAGTGGCAAAAGTTCAGGTTCTTCAGGAAGTCAATCTGGATCACCTGGCAATGACAATGACAAAGACAAACAGAAAGAACTCTATCTCAAAATGGTGTTATGGGCTTTCGCAACAAACTGTTTTCTTCTTATTTCTTATGCTGTTTTACAACAGTATCGACAAGACAAGGTATATACTAATTAATGATAATCCTAATAACTAATTGATAATCCTCGTTGAAAATTCCTAGAAATTCTAATGATTAAAAAATAGTTGGAAACATTTCTGATTGTGGAATGGAAATTTACCAGAAAATCCAAAGCATTTCGTAGGATTACGGCCTTGGAATTTTTTACAGTCAGTAATATTTATTTTACTACAGGAAATTTCCATAGAAAACATTAGAAATTGTTTAATAAAATCCCCATTAAAATATTTGGGTTGCAGATAACAATTTAAGATAACATAATTCAGTTTTGTATATGACTGATTAATCTTGTTTATTACAGAGCACACCAATGTATATATCATGGAACGATTTTGTTTTCGAGATGTTAGCAAAGGGTGAAGTGCAGGAATTAGTAATTAAACCAGAATTAGATTTGGTAATGATTTATTTGCATGAAGGAGCAATTATAAAAGGGGAGAGAGCAGTTCGCAGATCGTACTACATGTTTGTCAACGATTTAGTGCAATTTGAGGAAAAATTGAGAAAAGCAGAGGATGCATTGGGCATTCGATATGGTATAATGTTACATTGTATTAATGGTTTTTTTATTTAATTTATTTTTATTTAAAAAATATATATTAAGGTACGTCAACATATGTCCACAATTTTTGTCTTAAAATGACAAAAATTGTGGACATATGTTTTCACAATATAACAAAAAGAAATTGAAGAATAATGCATTTTATGACCCATAACATTTTATGAGACATAAAATAAATTAAAATTTTAATAAATTAAAATAAATTATTGTTTCAGATAAAAGATTGCCCATTACTTATGATCGGGAGTCCCGATTGCCACTTTACCTAATTACATCAATACTGTTGTTAATGGTTTTGCTATTCAGCATGAATCCTAAAGCTTCACGAATACAACAATCGAGTATGCCCTTCTTCGGAGTTCCATCGGTGAAAGCGAAATACACCCTGATTGACCCAGCGATGGGAACCACGAAGGGTGTGAAATTTTCCGATGTAGCTGGATTGACTGAAGCGAAAGTGGAAGTCACCGAGTTCGTAGACTACTTGAAAAATCCAGAAAAATATAAAAGACTCGGAGCGAAAGTACCGCGCGGTAATTATCAGGGCTAATTAACCGGAAATGAAACAATTCAATGTAGTTTGCCTAATTGTCTCAATTTCAATTTGCATTGCATAATAATATTAAATAAGTTTGTCGTTGCAGGAGCTTTACTATTGGGACCACCAGGATGTGGGAAAACACTTTTAGCCAAAGCATTGGCTTCGGAAGCTAATGTACCATTTCTGTCTATGAGTGGATCTGAATTTATTGAAGTAATTGGAGGACTCGGTGCTGCGAGGATGAGAAATTTATTCAAGGATGCGAAAAAATTGTAAAATATTATATTGTATTTGTTCAAATAAATTTTTGATATATATTTTTACATTAATAGAAAATTAATATATATTTTTACATATATTTTGCGAATATGTTTTTCTTAAAAATAAAAAATGCAATACTCTTACATTTGCAATAAAAAAATGACAGATAATATTTTTCGTTCCCTTTTTTCAGTGCTCCAAGCATTATATACATTGATGAAATAGACGCAATAGGGAGAAAGCGTGCAGAACAAAGTTGGGGTGATTCTTCAGAAAATGATCAAACGTTGAATCAGCTCTTAGTAGAAATGGATGGAATGCAGTCTCGTCAAGACGTTATTGTTTTGGCATCGACCAACAGATCCGATGTTTTAGACAAGGCGCTTTTAAGGCCCGGTAGATTCGATCGTCACATTCTGATCGACCTCCCGACTTTAGCAGAAAGAAAGCAAATGTTCGAACTTCATTTGAAGGAAATTTTGCTGGAGTATCCAGCGACCAGATATTCGTCTCAGTTGGCACATCTGACTCCTGGATTTAGCGGTAATATTACGATTGATTCCATCAATAAAATAAAAAATATTTTTGTGGAAATTCCTTAGATCCTTCGAATATGGAAATTTGTAGCGTATTTCAAACTTACCCCAAAAATAAATTAGATTAGTTTTTCGAAATTCTGATACATTAATTTGATTTTTTTTCATGATATTAAGTAGCTTTTAGAGAAGTCATGCCAAGAAATTATTCTAATCTTTTTTCTACATGATTTTCTTGTTTTTTTTGGATGAATTTGAAAAACTCTACACTCTATTTTCATCGAAGAACTTATTCATCGAGCCGCAGATTCGCCGTTTTTTCGTCGATTTGAAAAAACCGATTCTTTGAATCATTCTCCACACATTCCAAACCATTTCGAACTTCGAAAAGCTTAGTTCCCATTCCCATTTTTACATCATTTCCAAGTGCGTTTGGAGCGATTTTATCGATTTCGACCGAAAACCATGAATTTCCGTCAAACTTCGCCAAATCCGAACCAAACTTGAACGAAACGCGTTTTTAGCGTTTTTGCAGGCTGAAAAGTTATTCGACGTCGCATTTCGACTTCATACAGAATCGCCGCAAATTCGCCGTTTTTTCGGCGATTTGAAAAAAACCGATTAACGTCTTCCACATATTTCATTTCATTTAAAATTCCAGTAAAACAAAGTTTAGATTACAAATACCATTTACATTTCAACAAATCGAATGTTTAGGTGCCGATATTGCAGCAGTTTGCAACGAAGCAGCGCTGCACGCCGCGAGGGAGAAGAAGTCAAAAGTAAATGGCGCTGATCTGTACTATGCCATTGACAGGATGATCGGTGGTCCGGAAAAGCGTGACAACGCGATGTCGCCGAGCGAAAGAAAAGTCGTGGCGTATCATGAAGCAGGCCATGCACTCGTCGGGTGGTTGCTGGAGCACACAGATGCTCTGATGAAAGTCTCCATCGTGCCTCGGACGAACATGAGTCTCGGTTTTGCACAGTACACGCCGATAGATCAAAAGCTCCTCTCTCGAGAACAGTTATTTGACAGAATGTGCATGATCCTCGGTGGTCGCGCAGCCGAAAGCCTTATTTTCAACAGCATTACCCAAGGCGCGCAGAACGACCTTGAAAAGGTCACGAAAATGGCGTATGCACAAGTGCAGCAGTTTGGCATGAACGATGTCGTGGGATTAGTATCGTTTTATCCTCAGCAATTGGATACGGTGTGTAAAAAAGATGTTTTATTAATTTTAAGGGGATCGTTTAGCAAAATGGCTATTTTAATACCAATTTTCTTGAAGTTTTCTTTAAGAATTGCTATTGACTGATAGAAAATTGATGGGAATGTAATTTAATCTTTGCATTACAGTCTACGGCAAAACCATATAGCAAAAGAATGGCAGCTTTAATGGATATCGAATCACGGAAATTAATTGCAAAAGCTTATAGAGTTACGGAGGAACTGCTGAATAAAAATATAGATAAGTTAGAACTGGTAAGTCGATTGGAGATTAATAATTAAAATAATTAACATTATTAAAAAATTGCTATTATAAATTATATCGTCAGAATTTGTTTGAAAAAAATTAATTCTTGAACAAATTTTGCACAGTTGGCAGCAGAATTGCTGAAAAAGGAAACGATAAATCATACAGATGTGACCAGGCTGATCGGTCCTCCGCCTTTCGGCAACAAAAAGTTCGTAGATCCAGATGAACTGCAACGCGACATCAAAGTAAACTCTCCGCAACCCGTTGATATTAGTTTAGATGAAGATAGCAACGGCAGTAAGAATACTTTGTCTTAGGAACACGTATTATTTATTTTGTACATTGAAAATACTGTTACCGCTGTAATTCTCGCGACTGACTTTACACAATAAATTAACGAATGTACAAACTGGAAGGAAGGTTTATTTTAATAAAGAACATGTAATTCCTACATTAATTAACTTAACATAGATTCACACTCTATAAATATCAGAGAAGTATTAATGTTTGTCTGCATTTTTATTGCAAAGAAATCATTACGTAATCTCAAAATTTATATCAAGACTTGAAAATGAACACTTGCCTTAAGTAACAGCGGCAGAAAAAAACTAGCTTTGAAGGATAGTAATGTTTCTTTGCAATAAAGATGTTTAATGGTGTAACGATTGTATGGCCATTCTATGCAGGTAACTTTGACTTAGAAGAAGACCTGTGAAAATTATAGTTCGTACAATCCAGCATTATCAATCGTGACTAACAGAATACCATGCGATTCTTAGAACTAAAATTAAAGGCAGCCAGAAACGATAATTATTGTCAAGAAACGGAAAAATCTCAATAAAATCTTGTAAAAAAGTCCCGTCAAAGTAAAAATCTAGTCTTTCATTAATCTCGATTCTGTTAGTCTCAATATCTTTTCCCACTGCTATATGAAAGTGACTAAATTTTAGCCACTGGTATGCTATATAATTTCGCATCATACAAAACGAAAGCAAAACTTATCTACGCCAAGAAAATAAACATAATTTTACATAAATAAACCAAATGAAATTGTGAAAATATAAATTTTATGTCAACTTCGGCTCCTTAGATAAAAAATAATCTGTGTAATTTCAATTAACAACTAACGAACACTTATTCTTAAATCTAACTTCTTATCTGAAAGACAAATTTTTCGTATACAACCTAACAGTCGTACTATAGAAGTAAATTCGTTATACAGAATGAGTCTATCAAAATATTTTTCTTAATATCGCATATTTTCGTTAAAAAAACGGGTTAACCGTTTCGTGCATCAGAATAAAAATAAAATAAAACAACAAGATTTATAATGAGTTTTCCATTTCTCTAATTAAAAGATCCATCCTGAAGCACGAAACGGTTAACGTGAAATCAAGCCATAAAAGATATCACCAGCTTCGCATGAGATGCTGTTTTTTCAGTTTGCTTGAGTCGAATCCAGCCCAAGTAAATTGATCAGCACTTTTTCCAACTGAGATCCTTCCCAGTAAGGCTGACCGCATTTCTCGCAGATGTAGTAACTGCGTACATTACAAAGAACGCTGTTTGGAATCTTTTTAATTTGCACGCGCACGTTGAATCTTGTTGTACAGTTTTCCAGATTCAGCGACTCTCTGCTCAAACGCCAATTGCGGTTCAGTCGATTTGTAGGAACTTCGGAGTCAGTTTCGCTGGCACTTGTGGAACTGCCAAATATGTCCTTGATGTTTCGACTGGATCCAGACGATTTTGGAAACCTGCAACATAGTAATAATAATAATAATTAATTAATAATACTTCATTTCTTAGGACAATTGAGGAAATCCTAAGGTTGAGAATGTATACCTATCGATCAATTTCTGCATATCCATTTCCGTAGCATATGCGAATTCATTGCCATTGCATTGTGCGCATCGACTGAAGATGTCTGCCAAAGTTATCTGGACTTTAAAATATTTAATGACTTCAAGCAATTGCTCTTCAACCGAATAGGAAGACACATTGTAGCATTTTCCTTCTTTCATAAACTGGGACATCTGTAAAAGATACGTTAGTTTTTATTTGGACTGTGAAATATTCGAACTGTTCATAAATAAGTAACTAAAATATGTTACTTATTTATGAACAGTGTGTTCGAATATTTTCCCTTTTTAGTATTGTTTTTAATCATTTTTAATTTTGTTATTTTTAAATTACTTTTTTATTTTTAATCATTGCATTTTTACCGATTCGAAATGTTTTCCTGTTGACAAGAAGATGCGATTATCTTCCAATGCCACTTTTGCAGATTTATCACCAGTTGTGTCGTACTCCATATACTCAACATCACAGCCACATTTGCGCAGGTGCTTAGCTAATCCTCCCAACATGGAATCGCAGACAACTCGAAAATTTTGGATGCTCACAGGTTGAGGAACGAAAGGGACGGGTGCTTTTGAAGTGCTGCCTTCAGCGACCAATTCCTCTTTGTTCTAATGGAATAATTAAATTAACATAATTTAATGTTTTTCAAAGTAAGAATATATCCAGAAACAGATATCTCGAAAAAATGTACATACATTAAATCCGCATGTTTTTTTATCTTTTCCATTTTAATCATTAAATTTTAAATTGAGACATTGGAAAATAAAAAGATTACATTAGCTTTAAGGTTTGCATTATTACCTTAGACTTCTTCTGCTTCTTGAGCGGTTTCGGACGAACATTTTGCAATTTCTCACAAATATCGAGGAATGGGATTTGCTGTTCCGAGCACTGATTGGTCAGCACTTCGTAAATCTCGAGCAAACAGTATGCATCCAAAGCTGCAACAGTGAAACATTTGACGAGCAAATCAAAGTTTGAGCAAATGAAAAAAGAAAATTGCTAAAAAAATACAAACCTGCATATGTGATCTGACTTTCCCGGAGAGGTCGTAGTTCCCAGTTTGAGAACTGGTCCGACTTATTCAGTCGATTTCCTAAACATAATTCAACTAGTTTGCTTAAAGTTTCGTTGTTGAAGGTCTCATCGCCACGATAAGGAAAGTGGAAATTTTTCGTTTCGTTCAACTTCCGCCACAAACGCAATACATCTAAATAACCTTCACCCCCGGCATGTATGTTGTGCAATGCAGGAATTGCCTGTTTCATCATGGCAACATCTTGAGCTATATCAAATCCTGAAATAATTGAGATTCTTTCAATTACATATTTGTTTCACAAAATCATCTATTTAAGGTATTTATTGTATAGGTATCTACATATTTTTGTGGAATTGAATCTCACCTAACTTCAAAATGTTTTTATTGTCAAACAACATAAGTCCCAAAGCGGTCCATTGTACTTTCATATCGTTACCCATCTTGGTAACATCTAAAATGTATACGTTCGTTTCAGTGGCTATTTGTATTAATGCGAGCTCTGACTTTTTTGTTCCTAGAATAATAATATGGGCATTAGATATTCAGTAATGGAAATAAATTTCATAATATCTGAATACACAGCAAGCAAGTAATACCAAAACTAGGTTTCCATTCAGAGTCGATGCCAACTATATTGATATTAAGCAAGTTATCCAGAAGCTCTTCGAAAGCAACCATGTTGTCGATTATGTGTATGCAGTCACGGGACAGTCTCAATTCGTGGTACTGAAAAGCATCATCTTGGTCCAACGAAAATGTTTCTTCAGGATTATCGACGATTTCTGTAACATCGAGATGAAAACTTTTTGTTTACATATTGTCATGAAAAATGAAATATTAAATAAAGAGGTGGCACAGTTCTTATTCTGAGATTTTTTAATAACGAATAATAAATTATTGATTATTCAAAGTTAAAATTGATGAATGAATATTTATTCATCATTTAAACTTAAAATAAATTATGGATAATTGATATTCGATTGAAAAGTTAAAACTATCAATTAATTAAATTAAAAGTAGTTCGACATTCATGTCAATTCATTTGATTTATGAATAATTAGTTTGTTTTTTAGTTTGTTTTAATTAGTTTGTTTGTTACTATCAGACGTTTTATTCAAATAATAGACATTCCGGACAAATGGTAATATTGAGTTCTTACGATTATAAGTTGCTTCATCAATATGAGTCAGGGCATATGGCCAATGTTTTCTTGGAATATTGTACAAGCGAGCAAAGTAAAGTGCTTCGTTTACATCGTCAAATGAAGCTAATTTGTTCACTAGTGTAAGTTGCAAGTTTTCATCCGATCCAACAGATTCTTTCGCCATTTCTCGAAAACTTTGAGCATCTGAAAATAAAAAAATGCAGTGATTTCAATAATTAATTTCACCAACATATCACAATATTAAAATATTCTTAATACATTTCTAAGGGATTGAACACTATTGTATCAACTATTCATAAATGTACTCAGAATATTTCTAATTATTTTTCAACATACTTAAGCCATTTTCTCTGTATCGTCTATGCAATATAAATTGCAGAGCTCCTTCGTTTCTTCGTCTACTTAAATTCGGACAGTTTTGATCTATTGGTAGATTGTAAAGGGCTGCCAAACGGGCTACTAGTTTTGACAGAGTCTTTAAGGGCATATATCTGTTGAGAACCTGAGGAATCTCATTTGACCTGTAATGAAATACAGAAATTAGTTATAGTTTTTATATTATAAAATCGTAACTCTGACTTAACTACTGTTAAAATTTATTTAATAATTTTGGAAAATTGGTTATTACTCTAAAAAGTCCTGAATATGATTCTCGATATTGACATTTGGTGACAACAGGTTGTCTAAGTATGACACGAAATTTTTTTGGATATGAGGATAATCAGACATGAAGTCTTCAGCCATGTTGAGTTTGTTTTGCAGAAGTAAGGGGAACAATATTATTTCCGGGTCACCGAAGTAATTCTGAGCATTTATGAGCTGAACCAGCTGGGAAGCTTCTTTGTACTGTTTTCCTTCAATGATGTCCTAAAACCCAATAAAATCAATTAAATAAAGAATATCAATGTAATTAAACTGTCAGCTCATTTTTTTTGGCAACATTATTTCTGAGAAATAAGACTAACCCATATAATTGGCAAAAAGAGGTCTGAACTTTTCTCAAATTCGAATGCATTTGCAACCAACTTGACTAGTTGCAAATTTTTTTGCTTGTTCATCATCTTAAATGCAGCCAATTTTATGTCATCCACGAGGCAGTTTTCAAACGTTTGCTTGAAGGGTGGAATCCATTTGTTAAAGTTTTCTATCACTGAAAAGCAATAATTGTCAGTAAGTTAACAGCAATAGATTGCAATTGAGTGCAATTCAAAACTTACCTGCAAAAGCAAGTGAATTGTTTTTGGCATTGTTGAAATCTTTGGTGTTAACAATTACTCGCAAAGTACTCAAATATGGGTTTGGTGAAGAGTCAAAATATTCAAATAATATTTTTGTTACGCACTGACTTTTTTTCCCTATAAAATATAAATGCATTACTTAATAAGAATCTTAATAATATATCAATTTACAAATAAGTAATTTATTTAACATATGCATATAATTTTATTTCATATACAAAAACAATTTTTTCTTCCAAAATGTCAATGTCTAGTATCAATTGAAAAAATGTACACAAACAATAATAAATCTGAATAATCATAATAACAATAATAATAATTATTATTATTATCTCAACTGACAAAGAAGTATTTTTGTGACAATAAAATATTAGTACTTTTTTTAACAGTATCTAATAAATAAAATGGAATCTAATTCCGGTGTTACTTACAGAGATTCCAAACATGATATAAATTTGCTAACCATAAGCTGGTTTCGTCATCCAATTCTGCGAAATACTGCAAGTCGGGATCCCATATCACCTCTCTTATTATTCTATAGCCATTTGGCAATGCTGATGTCGAGGCTTGAGCCATTGTCGTGTGTATATTTGTGTACAGACTGAAATGAAGACATAACAAACTTTGCTTCATAATTATTTTCGAAATAATTTAACAGATAACATTATTTGTTTTGAACTGTTTTTAACAAAGAAATGTCTTTCTTACCACGTTATGTAAGCAAATAAAAATTAAGTTTTTTTCATTTCCTACACCTTCAATATTCTATTTACAACAAGAAAAAAACTATCTAAGTAATTTGTTTTGACATTTTTCTCATTCTTCTTCAGGATTTAATCATTATTGCATTGTTTTTAAGGAATCTACACTATGAAAGTTGGTCATTGTAATCAGACAGTCAGTGGGATGGTAGTGAGTTAGGTAGCTTAAATCTCCTCGAATCTACTCATATAATGAACATGCCAATGTAACATTTGTCATCGTAATGATTATATGATTAGAAATTGAAACTGACATTAAATTATGACATAGAGGTTGTTTACGCTATGTCTGATGAAATTAGAAAGTGTGACAAAAATATGTTGAGTATATGAAGTTGACAATTGAAATTATTTTTGTTACTAAAGAACAATGTACCTGCTCAATGGGAGGGTTATGTTCTGCACTGCAATCTCCGAGACATCTGTGCGCTTTAAGATGGGTACGACGAGCTGAAAGAATGCCAACCCCGAGTGTAAGTCGCATCGAAAGTCCGTCGCATCGAAAGTCCGTCGCTTCGAAAGTGCAAATGCACAAAAGTAGATGGCATTGAAAAATGCTGTATATACCTGCGAGCGAGGGATTATATGGCGCCGAATTTACTTCGCACCGAACGAATTTCGGTTTCCAAATTCCTATTAGTTCCTAAAAGCCTTGCTTCATTTAGGAATTTGTAGGAACTCGCAACACGGGATTGTCTCATATGTGAAACTGACATGATTTCTCATAAGAAAACTCATTCGATATTTCATATGAGATATCACGACCCATATGAGATATCGTATGAGTTCTGATATATGAAAAATCATGTCAGTTCACATATGATAACTCATATGAGATTTTTTCACAGCGTGAACATTAATGTACACGTGTCGCTGACAGTTTTTATGAATAGAAAATATCCTCGACTCTTTTTCATTGTAAATATCAGTGCACGGTTTCGATAGCGAAACTTTGTTAATTATCCCCCCGGTTTAAAAAACCTAGACGTTCTGGTTAAAAAAATTGAGCCAGAAAGTCAACGAAAAATGCAACCGAAATTTTGTAGATGTACTGTGTCACAGTACAAAATTTCGCAGTCATCTACGAAATTTCGGTTGCATTTTTCGTAGACTTTCTTCCTACATTTTTTTTAACCAGAACATCTAGGTTTTTTAAACCAGGGCCAGTAAATGAAAAACGGTTAAATACGATAGGTGATTTTGAATTGCACTTCTATTTCAATTTACGATTTGTATGTGCAGGCTTGTTTGGTTTCCTTATTTTTGCGTCGAAGGTGTCTCTGTCCGTTCGGCGTTCTGAGCAGCTTACACAGGGTGATGTTTCTTCGGGAAAAAGGATTATCGATCCTGCAATTTTGGCTGATAACTCGTCCGGATAACTTTGGGGCGCGGGGGATTATGCGAAATAAAACTATTCAGATACTTTTACTTCAGGCCAGTAAAATGACCATACGAAGCTGGCACACAGAATTGGGTGGGATTCGCACTGAATTTAACTTAATAACCCGTAAAGTATTACAGAGCACTGCTCGGTTCGCGAGCCTAATCTACAACTACCCCGATACTAACTGTCTCGTAACTGAATGACTAACTCAGTGAAGAGGCGCTATTTAATCCCTCTGATTTGGGCCCTGCGAGGGGACACAGCTTGGTGACAAGCCATCGCCTCGAACAAGGATCTTTGTTGGAGAAGATTCTCATAAGAAATTCAGGCTTCGACTCGCATGTGTCAAATTACGGAGCTTATCTAACAAGTAACCAGTGAAATAATTACGGCGCCGATTGTGTCGGAATCTTGAGTCACAACAATATGCTGTCTCTGTAATTATAAAAGAGTTAAGTTGCCATTTTGTTAATTAATTATTATGTTGTCACATTGATTGTAAAAAAAATAATGTTAATTCTTTGATAGAAAAAAATGTGTTGCTTCTTCGACGGTAAAAAAAATTATGTTGCTAGTTTGATTGTAAAAAATTTATGTGTCTTCGATTGTAATAAATAAAATATTGTTGGATATTCAATAGTAAAATAAATAAATATTCGATCTTTCTGTTATATTATTTCATTTATTTAACAGAAGTGTACAAATTACAGAATGCCTGTATTGCTTTAAAACTATATCACTTAAACGCGAATCTATTATTGAGTAAGTACAAGTAATTTTCATATCCATATACGAAAATTTCGTATATGGATACGAAAAAGTCACATTTGAAATCTTGTTTCTGGACGAAACACACAGTTTCTGGTTAAATTATTTGAACCAGAAAATAATATAATCAGAAACTGTGCGTTTCGTACATGGTCACCTCCATATACGAAATTTTCGGTTGCATTTTCGTACTCTTTCTGGCTAAATATTTTTGAGCCAGAAACTCTATGTTTTTTAAACCAGGGCTGACATCACACACACGCAAACGCGCGGAAAACAGGCGCCAACGGGCGCAAATACCACACACGAAAATGCGCAGACATTGCAGGCGCCAACGGGCGCAAACACCACGCGCGAAAATGCTGCGCATCACATCGCAAGAACACGCGCGAAAAGTCGCGACCACGCGGCGCGAACAAACTAGCTTGCCGCTCAAAATGGCGGCGACGTCGGGATGGCGGCATCTTCGGGGACCCCGTCCCCTCGGTCACATCCGGGTGGCCCGCAGTCGCAGCGAGATTCGCCAGTAGCATCCGGACTCGCCACACGCGACCTTTCTCCCTACAGGGGGGGGCGACCGATCAGGTCGGTCCAAAGTCACGTCAGGTCATCTCCGAGTGACCGCTAGCTGCCAACTGCTTCATCCCGCTGGCCGCTGAGAGAAGTCTAATGGTGGGTCGCACACGGACCAATTCGTGCGCGGCGTCAAGTCACGTGGCTATTGCCGGCGTTCGTCGCCCGGCGATAGCCGTTTTCAATAAGTTGTCGAATTTTGGAGGCGCTCTGGCCCGCGCCTTTTCCGCGCAGGGCCGGCTTCAATAAAGGCGCTTCGGGGGAAAGCCAGTAACGTCGCGCCGGAGCGCGTCGTTATAAAATATCAGAAAAATTTTGAAATGTTTGAAATAATAAAAATTTTGAAAATTTGAATTTTTCGAAATATTTGAAAGTATTAAATTTTTTTAATTTTTGAAAATTTGAATTTTCTGAAATTTAAAAAAATTATAAAAATTGGAATGTTGAAAATTTTTGAAAATTTTAAAATTTAAGAATTTTGTAATTTGTGAAAAATGTTTAGATTTTTAAAAAATGTTATAATTTTAAAAAATTCTGAATTTTTCTAAATTTCGGTCGTTGCGCCGCAGTCGCATCGCCACCGTGTCGCCACCTCGTTGCCACCTCGTCGCCACCTCGTCGGCGCACGTCGCTACCCGTCGCCACCGCGTCGCCACCCTGTCGCCACTCTGTCTCCACCGCGTCACGACCTCATGAGGTCGCGACTCGGTGGCGACGCGGTTTGCTAGGGTTCCAAATATCGCCATTTTGTTTGTCATTTATATGACTACAAATTGTATTGACGGGTTTTTATAATATTATCAAAAAATTTATAGGAAATAATGTGTGATAAAACCAAAAGATACCCTAAAATAAGTATTTTTTTGTTTTTTTTTTACTGTCAATACAATTTAAAAATAAATTGTAATAAACAACTGTCATTCAAAAACTCTCGCTCGTAATTTGTTTAACGTTATTCTTATATTTTACGACAATTTTAAAAGTTTATCCCGCGAATTCATAAGATAACGAAATCCTAAGAATCTGTTGTTATGAACTTTTGAAATTCATCTAACCGTCAGTACATCTTGACGGTTGAAAAGGGGTGCTTTCGCGCGAGTTTTATTCCGCGAATTTGTTTGTTGACATTTTTCCGGGAATTCGACTGATCCAACATTGCAACGGTTCCGCGCTTAGTATGTCGTACAAATTAAATGTTAATCTTGTCGCACGAGTTTTGTTCCGCGTATTCGATTTTGTTTGCGGACGATTTTCTGTAAATTAAAGAGTTGTCGCTGTGTAGGATTTTAAAACTATAACCTAAGCATATGAAACTTTCAACCCTATTAGAAACTTTGTATGGAAACAAATTGGAAAATTTTCAGAATATTACTTATTTTTAATTCTTACTTAGACGTAAAAACGATGACAATACTCCCGCCTTGAAATATATACACTGCAAAAAGAGGTCTCTAGCATGTATCTTACAATAAGAGGTTTAGGCGTTTCATCTATCTTATTCCGTTTTATCCATCTTGTTTTCAATTTTATCTTACTATTAACCTCTTAAAATAAGGTATATTTAACCTCTTAGTTGATAGTAGATGGTTTATGTATCTTTATTCGGTAAGATGTTTATGAAAGAGATATAAGTTCTAGCTTTGCACTGGTCTATTCCCTAGCAGCACATAATATTAAATAATTCCGAGAATATTATTTAATATTATTAATACTCCGAGAATATTATTTGATACTGTTAATATTCCAGACAAATTTCTGGAATCTTAATTAATATTATGTGCTGATAGGGTTTGAATTGATTTCATTTCAGTTGATTAATAGTTTGCCCATTTCTGCAGCAAATAAAAAAATATTAAATTCTAATATTTTTTAAATGCAAGAAACTGTATATTTACCAAAATTGAAATAATATTGAAAAACTTTTGAATTTTTTAATATTGAAAAAAATGTATTGATATTTATTAATATGTACACAATATTTTATAGAAAAATTAATAATAATTGCAAAATAATAATAATAATGAAAAATTAACACGCAACCTAACCATGTCAATGTGTTTAACTGACAACAAAGACAGCGATGTATGCATTATGTAGATTATAGATCCTGGTTTTTTTTCTCGTCGCGGTGACATAAGCAGCGACTGTAAAGTTAACGTTTCGCAAAGTTGCATTAAGGGATCGCCTGAAAGTATTGACGGATCCCCGTATGCGCAAACAAATACATTTACCTATAAGTCAATGTTTTCGGATTATTTTAATATGATTTCTTCACAAAAACATCGGTAAGGTATATATTTCTTTTAAAAAATCACACGTATATTGTGTGATTTTTTATTGCGCGACATATCGCGCGCGAAGCTTCGCGCGCGCTATGATCTATTGACGGACTAATACATTTTTATTCTGTTTAATAGCGCCATTTTGTTTAAACAATAAAAATTTTCAAAAAATGCGCTTGTATGAAGCAAATACGTGTTCCCTGAACACTAATCACTTTGAATTTTTTATATTCATTAAAAACTCGATGAGATATCTTGGCAACCGCAAAATGCTTCTAAAGAAGGGGGTTTCAATGAAGTTATTAATATTTTATTATTTATTAAAAAAATCAAAATTTCAATATAGTGAAGATTCATCAACATTCTCCAAATGTTGATGAATCCGTCATATATATTTTATTATTTAGATCGAATGTATACTTTCTTAATTATACTCGTT
The DNA here is from genome assembly GCA_022817645.1 of Ceratoteleas bidentatus. Lineage (NCBI taxonomy): Eukaryota > Metazoa > Arthropoda > Insecta > Hymenoptera > Scelionidae > Ceratoteleas > Ceratoteleas bidentatus. Next base: position 38,805 of record JABFPB010000204.1, read on the forward strand.
CTTTAATTCCAGACGTTGAACTTGAATTCTGAACTAAAAAAAATTCGAACATTGAATGCTTCGAACTTGGAATATTTGGATATTAAATATATGGGCAATTCTTTAGGAGTTTTAACTTGCATGTCGCTTACATAATGTCACGATTTTCATTAATAATTTTGAGAATCATAAAGATTCTAGCCATCAATAAGATTAAGGAATGGTTTATGTACAATTTCGGACTAATAAAAATCTATGTTCAATGAGAGTTAGTTACAAAACTTGAAAATTTGTTCCGATATCTGTCAATTTCAGCTTGTCGCTGAGGGGTTATCCAATACTAAAATATTAATTATTGTTAAAGGGCAACAACTAGCTTTAAAAGGAAAAGTTAAAAATAATTGATTTCATTAGATTATGTTAATCCAAATAGTGTGCCATTTGAATATTTTTGGTGCAAACAGTTAGAAGTTTGTCCCAACGTTTCATGTCAAGACCGTAAGATGAAATGGTATGTGCAATTATTCTAAATTGTTAACTGTTTTTGTAAATTTTGAAATACACACAGAATGCTGAGACATTGCTAAGTATGTTACCTTGTTTTGTTGAAATATATTGAAATCGGATTTATATCGAGTTGAACATGTCATGGTTAACACGAGTTACATTTGGTTGTCAAAAACGTAAGATTTCTCACATGAGTTGATTGAATTAGTACTGTTTTTTATAGGAGCGCATAAGAAATTTAAATGTTCTACACCAAAATAATTTTATTAATGCAGTAATAGGTATAATAATCATTGAAATAAAGCTGTGCTATGATTTTAATTTTTTCTTTATACATTTTCATAAGTTAAAAATTCTAGAGAATTGCCCATATATTGACTGGAAAATCCTTTAAATTTTAAACGAATCTGGTGAACTTTAAAGGACAGTTTTGAGAGTGAAGATTGAATCAAGACAAACATAAATAAAAGCTACAAAGTTACTTTAGAAAACTACAATAACTTTAATTTTTACAACCCATTAGTCACAATTTTCTCCACGAAATTGGCGCTGTCGGCGATGGTCGCTTAATCTACACCCTCCCATCCCCGATAGAACAAGATGTATATTATACATATTAGATGGACATTCATACATAAAATAGATATATTCATATAATATATGTATATTATACATATATTAGATATATGTCAACTTGATCTTCTATCTGGGATTTCATCCCAACTTCTCATTTCATCACACATCCCTTCTACAGAAAATTCCCTCCAATCGGCCAAGCTTCCTAAAAAATCTTCATACATTTGCCGGAAACATTAACACGCTATCTTCGCCAGCAGCCTATCTTTCCTAAACCCCCTCCGATCCGAAATGCATCCGAAGGTTCGACTAAGCAGAAACGGCGCTTTTTCTGCGCCGCTCTTTTCCTTCCGGAAAACAATGGCTCTGCGGCGAATTTCAGCGCGCGATAACGATTTCTCACTTTCTAACTCTTCCTTCCTTTTTCGCCGGGCGAACTCTCGCGTTCCTTAGCGGATCTTACCCAGGCGGATAGAGGCCCCTCGGCGAGCCCCCCGCTCGGATCTGTTCATTCACGTATCCACTCCTGGGCACGTTGAGCGCGCTCCTGATTCCCACGCTGGAGCCATCGAGCGTTCCGGGCCCCGGTTTCGGTACGTGACTGCTGCAGTACACTTCCTTGTCGTTTATTGTATGCTGATTATTATAATAGGTTTTCAGTGTCAACTTCGTGCCGCAGATGGCACACTTAAAGCATCCCGCGTGGAAGAAGGTGAAGTCTTTCAGCGGACCCACGCGGTCCACTTGGTACACGGTCTGCTGGCAGCGCAGACACGTGCTCTCGTAGAAGTTCGGACGGTACATCCTGGGGCGAGCTGGCTACAGACGAGGGGTCGACTGTCTCTCTCGCTTTCACGGTGCGGTCGCCGGCGAGCCACCTGGAATGTTAAGGGGCGAGGTTCATTATAGTGGCAAAACGAAATAGTTATTGGGATCGTTGAATCAAGTTTTAACTTTTCATCAGAGACTTGATTCAGTTTTTGGAGGGTTCCTAGTAAGTGAGAAGAGATTAAACCGTATTAACGAATACGGGATTGGTAGAATTCCGTGTTGAGGAATATGGAATTGGTACCGATCTTGTATTGGTTAAGGTGGAACTCCAACCTGGTGCCATGGAGTTAGGGTGTTTCTAATTATTATAGACATAATATGGAATATTAAAGTAAAAATGATTTTAAGACATTTTCTTAATGTGGGAGATTGTTGTACTGTTAAGAATTAAAACCTGCGATGCATATATTTTGTTTATTAATGTACCGCGTTTGCTTTCCCACTTCGAAAACGCGGTACGTTGGTTAGCACAAAAATAAACAACAAAATAAATTTGTCTGGTACCACAATGTTCTCCCAGAGTGAGCAAATTTAATGATTTAGCATCAAATGAAATTATAATGTGTTAACAAAATCATTAAAAAACGCATTAGATTTAGTAAAATTGAGTAACGTTTCACCTTAACATAGATCTTTCTGTTCTCAGTTATTAGGCTGGCAAATTAACTTTTGACTTTTCACGGTTGCTTGCCCTAATGGAACAACGATATAAAATCGAAATCGAATCGGTGTTGATACAGTGTTGAACATGGACAATGTACCAATGTCGATTCACATATTCTGTATACAATACAGTGAGATGGAGCAGTATATTTGTTCAATCGAAACGTAACTTATATGAATGAACGAAAAATGTTATTATTAGGAGAAGTAATAAAATAATTACATTTGAAAAAATGACGTATGTTTTCCTAATAATTCAGACGTCCTGAATACTAATCTGAAGTAAAAAAAGTGGCGGTGGGTACTTTTTGAAATATTCCCCAAAACAACCTTTTTAACAGATTTTTAACCACCGCATACAAATTTTCATTCGTCGCTAGTGAATATGCACATTTAATATAGTTTGTATACAAATGAACACCCTATGAATATTCAAAAGTTCACTTGACAAGCCTAATGTTTGTATATAAAATTAACAAAACTAAAAAGCAGTAATCAATATATTCAGTTCTTAAGTATTATGAAATGCATGAAAATTTACGTAAAATATAGGAATGATTATAAAATAATTGCTGATTGGTTGCAACCTCACCTACAGGTGATTCGAGGCACAGTACAGACAATCGGTTGATCTTGATTCAATTTTTCAGACGTTTCCTTCGGTGCCGTCTTTACAGGCTAGCACCTTTAGGTTCTGTTTTCATTAATATGAGATTTGCGAATCAGATGCATCCATGGATTTGACTTTATTCATAAAAATAACTCTTCAAAATCGTTCTGAATTCTCAAAGACTTCCTGTAAAGTGTCGTCTTTTCAGGCTGACACTTAGGTTTTATTTTCATGAATATTGACTTAGGTGTCTGGATGGAAACAGCTGATCCTTATTCATTCATAAGTTAATCGTTTTCAAATTCGTTTAGAATTCTTCAACGTTTCCTGTAAAATGCCGTCTTTGCAGGCTAGCATTTAGGTCTTAATTTATGAAGAATTAGGTCAATTGGGTTTTATTTAGAATTCGTCTCAGAATTCTCATGCTCCCATAGGAAAATCGAGATTCTCATCATTGACGGGAGATGGGAAGGAGGGAATCGCAAAATTGTACACGGAAAAAAAAGTTCAACACTGTATCACAAATTGTTCGAGTACTTTTACCGAACTCTTTAGTAAACTGGGGACATAAGGATTAAGAGAGTCATTAATAATATTCAGTTTGGTAAAAATTACTCGTGTAACAACTACCGATCTGTTAAAAACAGATCGTGTATAAGCCTGACAAACTAATAGATAGTTTATGACAATGTTTACAAAACTCAGTTGTTGAGTTTTTGATCCTTTCGCCGATTATTAATCTCAAGCAGTTTGGTAAAAATTTCCCTCAGAAGGTACAAATAAAAAAAAGAAATATACAAGTATTCCTCTATAGATTTGCGTCATCCACCTTATTCGTTCAACAAATTTCACACATCAGAACATCATTTATAAATTATTGTATGACTTATATACGTATAATTAATTATTATGTATGTTTGTATCAGATGCACTTCTCGCTGATGGATTTTTCAAAGCTAACCTAACCTAACCTATTATTCCCCGATTCGCACGCTACATTACAATTAAATTTCATAGGGTGCTATATATGCTACGGGCTGAAATATTTGATGCTTGTGAGAAACAAGTGCACAGTGAGATGACCTCAAGCAACATAATGAGAACCAAAATAAGAAAAAAATGGTGTTATATACATTAGAGGCGAGATTTTTTTTGTGAATTCTCAGTACATTTTATTAAATTAAACAATTTTATTAATAATAAAATAAAACAACGAATTATGAGTTTACAGCATTCATATGCCAAGTACATCTATACACATGCATATAAAATATACATTTCTTATTGGTTCTTTGTTAGAGAGAGACAGGCGATGTTTACCAAACTATTTGGAAGTAACTTCCCGCGCATTATCTTGAACAATCAAATCATCGAGTCTAGGTTTTTTTTTTAAATTATAAGAAGTCTTTCGCGTGGAAATAATGAATTGACTAAGTGATTATTTAGTAATTTATGTGGAATATTTAATCACCAAACTTGTTCAGTAATATTCTCAATTGTTTTGTAAATAATGATGTTTAGTGTCTTAATTGTTTTGACATAAGAAGTAAATTTCGAGAAAACTCATATTATATCCTCAGCTTACTGAATAATTTTTACTGGAAGGGGATGACTAAGGCTGTGCGACAACATGTGCGAACTTGTGACCTCTGTGCACGTGTGAAACCTCTCCACACCAACTCGCAAACGCCCCAAGTACCCAGACAACCGCAACGAGCTTGGGAGGTCATCGCGGTGGATCTCATGGGACCATATCCCCGCACCAGGACCAGTAAAACCTACATCCTAGTTGTAACCGATCTCTTCTCCCTCTGGGTCAAAGCATACCCGCTTCCAAACGCAGACACAAAAACTGTCATCAGTAAGCTGGAATACGAGTTCTTCCCCCGCTGGGGCTATCCTAAGGCGACCCTTTCTGACAATGGCCCACAATTCATCAGTTAACATTGGAAACAGTCGGGACGACATTGGGGAACCGAGTTGTGGACCACTCCAATCTATCACCCACGTGCTAATCCAACGGAGAGACGCAACCAGAAAATCAAAAAGGGGTTACCTGGCAGAAGCTTCACACAAGCGATGGGATGAGTTCCTTCCCAATGTTCTTTTCAACCTTCGAACCCAACGCAATGAGGTAACAGGACAAACGCCGAGCCAAATTGCTTTGGGACGGGATCTTCAACGACCCGGAGAATGGCGCCCCCTGGATGCCATTTCCCACCAGCAACGAAACCTGGAGCAACAAGTTCGTCGACATCAGGAAAGGTACTCAGGTCGGACAGATGCACAGAGGGAACCCGGTCACTACGAACGAGAGGATCTGGTTTACCTGCGTAACCACCCGCTGTCCAACGCAAACCAAAACTTTTGCGCTGGATTAGCTCCTTTATGGGAAGGACCCTACAAGGTAGAGATCTACCTTGGTTCCGGAGTGTACCTCATTCGGAAGGGGGAGAACATCGTCAAGATGCATCAAACTCAACTGAAACCATATCGAACTCCAGTCCAAGAAGGCAGGATCAACCGACCTGTCCCCATTCAACCAAGGAGGCGCGGACGACCCAGGGGGAACCAGGATCGCAGACCATCCACGCAACAAAGAGACGACCCACACTTAGTTCAAGTCGAACCGCCCTACTTCGTTCGCGAAATTGAATGTCTTTAACCTTACTTGAACACGTTAATATTACTTTCATTGTTTTTTATCCTATTTAACGTATACATTATCGTCAATTTTGTCGGGGCGAATGACACATTTGAACGATGACGACAATGTTACCGAAAAATATCGCGTTCCGCGGTATTTCAAATTCTAGTTGTTCGTGCGCCATCTTTTGTTTTTTTCGCTTGTCATTAACGACGACTCTTGCGAATGTCATTCGGCTGGGCGGAGCGTAAGAGATTAAACCTGTTTTTCCTACCCAACCTGTCCCGAGTTTTCTTTTACGGATCCCTGCTCGCCGAATTTCTCTTCCAACCGCCTGGATTCGCGGTCAGTACGCGGACCTAGATTGTCCCCTTGTCTTCTTCGATGTCAACTTGAATGTTCAAAATTGAATTTTCAAATTTGTAATCTTCGACATTTAATGTTTAAACTTGAAATTTTTATGTTCAAACTTCAAACTTTGCACTTTGATGTTTCAACCTTAATATTTTGACATTTAATATTGAATAGTCAAATGTTAATCGCTGAATTTAAAACTTTTATATTCAAGCATCTAACTTCAAAAACCTAAAAATGTTTTCAAGTTTTCATTTTCAAATGTTTAACTTTAGTGTTTCTACTTTTAACTTCGAATGTTAAATTCAAATCCTTATTAAACTTAAACTTAAACCTTTCATTTAAACATTTTTCGAAAAATGTTTAAAATTTAAATAATTTTAATCATATCTATTCATTGAAATGACGATTTAAATTTTAAAAATCATTTGATTTAAATAGAATGTTTGAAATCGTCAAAATAGAGTATCTGTGTTTCATTGTATTAATAATGCAATGAAAAACATGAAATGAATGCTTAAATTGAAAATTGAGTAAATAATAAATAAAAAATTATAAATGTAGTCTTACATATGATTAAAATTCTTGTGGCACTGTACAATGTTTTCTCCAACATTACTGATGATTTTTTTTACATTACACGGGATAACCCTTTAGTGTTAGAAAAATAATATGTTTAAGAAAAACTACTATTTACAATTATTTACAAATATTCTTGTATACGATAGACGAATCCTATTGCCGCAGACGATTTATTTTATTTTCAAAACTAGTTCTAGATATGTTAAATATGTCAAACGAGGTACATAATTGATTGGCTAGTCACTGAATTCTGTTGAATGTGTCATTACGTAGATAATCGGATTTACAATGAATGACATGGAATAAAATTGAGGAACGAGTTGAACGCCGCGGAACATGAAAGTTTCAAATTTTCTTATGGAAATTCCATATGGAAAATTGGCCGCAATGGTAAGTATAATTAAAAAACTACATATGGAAATTCCATATGAAAATTCCATATGGAGATTCCATATGGAGATTCCATATGGAGATTCCATAAGGAGATTCCATAAGGAGATATCAGAAAAAAATAACTTTACTTAGGAATCGAACTTGAGACCTACAGATTAATAGTCCAATATGCTAACCACTAGACTGTCAAGTCATACAGTTATGAGTAAATATAATTCAGTACACTTCTGTATGGAGATTCCATATGGAGATTCCATATGGAGAAGTGTACTGAATTATATTTACTCATAACTGTATGACTTCACAGTCTAGTGGTTAGCATATTGGACTATTAATCTGTAGGTCTCAAGTTCGATTCCTGAGTAAAGTTATTTTTTTCTGACATCTCCATATGGAATCTCCATATGGAATCTCCAAATGGAATCTCCATATGGAATCTCCATATGTAGTTTTTAATTATACTTAACATTGCGGCCAATTTTCCATATTGAATTTCCATATGGAGTTTCCATATGGAATTTCCATAATAAAATTTGAAACGGGGATCGAACCTCATTTCTCAGCTCTGCCCCCCCCCCGCTCAATCCGCGTGGATTTCCGCGCGGTAATCGTTCCAAGGAAGCCCGAACGAACAAAGACTGGCCATCGCGCGGATTCGCGGTAAGGAACGAAACAAACGAACGGCCGAGCCGTATCTCACAGAGCGAGACGGAGGCCACGACGGTGAAACGGGTGCAAGGGGGCGGCGTCGATCGAGCCACGTACCCGGGGGGCAGGGGGGGGACGTATCCCCCCGTTCAAGGGAAATGCATCGGCGCGGACTTCCATGCGGACGACCGCGAGATCTGGCCGACGAGATAGCGGGGTGATCTGTGAGGCCCGGTGTGTGGTACCCCTTTCGCGAGTCTGCACGCTTTCGCGAAGCGGGTACCGTGCGAGAGCAAAACGAGCCGGGCCGCGGGGGGGATGCCCCGCGGGAGGGGGGGGGCGCCGGGAGATTATCTTTTATACGGCCAGGGGACCCTCCAAGGAGCCTCGGGATTGAGACGTCGTGGCCTCTTTGTACGTGATGCTTTCGGAGCGCCGTATTTACGAGTAACGCCATCCTCTATATAAACCGCAAGTCGAGCGGGCGGCGCTCCGGCCGAGCGCATTTGAATTTGAAAATACAAACGCGAAGAAAAGAAGCGACGCGCACGACGGAGCGGCAAAGGACAGGGGGTAGCCAGAGCACGGACAGCGATATTTGATTTCGAATATGCCGAAGGATAACTTGATTTCGGCGTGATGCTGATGGCTTTATTTGGTTTGGTTCGAGAGAGGAGGGGTGGAAGGGATAAGGTGGAGATAAGGAAATCCGGAGGGAATGTTGGGGTAGTAATTTAGAAGAGAGGCTGTCTTAACAAAAAACTGGCTTGGAATCCAAGGTGGAACAAAGCTTGGTTTAAATGTCCATCTACTGTTCCTAGATAGGTTCCATGGTTGGAAATCCAGTCTCGGAACCAAGCTAGGAACTTCAGTAATGAAATTTATCTAGGATTGACTTGGAACAAGTCAATCCTAGATATCCTCTAATTCCATCTATGGTTCCAAGTCAATCAAATAATGACTTGGAACCATAGATGGAATTAGAGTCTGGAAACCACAATGGAAGATTGGTTCAATTATCCATCCACTATTCGTATACAGGTTTCTTTATTGGAAATCCATTCATGGAATCAATCTAGAAATTGCAATCGTTGAACCAATCTAGGAATACTTGAAGAAAAGAGAATCCGAAGGGAATGTTGGGGTAGTAATTATGAAGAGAGGCTGTCTTAACAAAATACTGGCTTGGAATCCATACCCAGAGAACCAGGCAAATCACTGTGATATCACTGTGATTTGCCTGGTTCTCTGGGTAGTGGAACCAAGTTGGTTCAAATATCCATCTAATGTTCCTAGATAGGTTCCATAGGTGGATATCCATTCATGGAATGCTTCTAGGTATTCCAATTGTGGAACCTAGCTAGGAATAGATGGATACTTGTACCAAGCTTGGTTCCACAACGGTTTAGATTAGTCAAATTTAGAAAAGTCAAATTCCATTTATTTTGTTTGCCAGGAGTGGCAGTAGGACATTTTTAAGACTGAGACCTTTGTCTATACTCTAGCAAACAACTGGTTTGAAACCATAAATGGAATTTGACTCTGGAAACCATAGTGGAAGATTGGTTGATTGAAAACAATGAACCAATCTTCTACTATTGTTCCACTTCATTGTGAAAACTAGATTGGTTCAAGTATTTATCCACTATTCCTACACTGTAAACCCAAAAGTGTAAAATTACACATGATGTTGTGTAATTCTAAAACCAGAATACACATCGTATTATAATTTTACGTAAAAATTGTAAAATACGCACTACGCTGTGTAATTTTACACTTTCTTAAATCGTGAGATTAGAGTGTACATAGGTTCCATGATTGGAATTTATAGATAGGTTTCATGACTGGATTTCTAATCACAGAATCTATCTAGGAATACTTGAACCAAGCTTCTACTATGGGTTCCAGAGTCAAATTCCATACAGGATTTTGAAATTTACAATATTCTGAAGTTCACTCGTCTACACTGTAATTTTCGAAAGCCTCATTTCAGAACTCACATTGGTCTCTCTTGGCATAAACTTGGCTTAACGTTATAATTACCTAACATTACAAATAAGCTCGAATTGGGGATATAACAAATTAAAGCAATGTGAGTCAACAAAAACATAACTAACGAGAAAAGTAATCTTAATTTTGATTTCTAGTACTTTCTACACACACTCCTCTCTGTCCTTATTGACTAATAATCCGTGAACAATGTATTTTCTCATTGTCTGTGGTTCGTTTATTAGACTGACCAACTGTCCGTATCCAAACCAAGCAGTGTCCTTGATCGAGACATTCAGCTTGTTTTATACTTCTGTTATTGAGAACATATTTTTAATGTATATCATACAACCAGATTATTTATAATAAATACATCCACGGTGATAATCAAAATGGCAGACACTTAAAACTGTTAATAATATACTGGAAATAAATCGGGAATATATTGGAAACATATTTCTCTTCTTACTAGGCTATATGATAATAATTGTATTCAAATTTCTGTACATATTAAATTTTTTCCAAAGTAACATTATTTGCCTTCGAAATAACAAGATCTCGACTTTGGGTCAATCCCTCACAAAAAATGCACTCGAAAAAGGTCGCCCCAAGATCATCCACCCACTCTTTAAAATGTCTGCTTTCGGTATGCCGAGTCTACTTGTCTCATGTCGAAAATCGATTTGATTTTCAAGTAAATAGAAATC